>JAFVLL020040132.1:84964-151312 GCA_021397915.2 Tor tambroides | reverse complement strand
CGCCCTCACCCGCCATGATTTAAAACACCGTGTAAACATATACTGTGTAAACATTGTATCATACTGAGAGCATTTATAAACGGCATTTACCTGAAGACTTCGTCTACGGCGTTTTGTGCTTCTATCAGCCTCAATGAAATGTAGCACTGCAAGTTGTCGGAGATTCTTAGTCCTCCTTTCCGTTCTTTCAGTCGCTTGCATACGTCGAAATTCCATGTCCATTATTGTAAAACCCGCAAGACACAACAAAAAACACAGCTCCGATCACAACATCCTCTATCCTCCTGTTGTTAACGTTGTTCTTTGTTTACGTTGTTGAACGCCGCGTGCAAATGACGTCGCTGTCGACCAGCTTACGTCACTTCTTAGTACCCACTGTCGGTGCGAATGCAACCCTTTAAATGGTACTGGGAAATAGTTCGCGCAAAATCGTCCCAGTACTTTAGTACTGTACTTTTATTTCTGGAACTAAAGCAGTGCGAAAGGGGTTAATGAAACCACTCTATTCATATGGATTACTTTTATGATTTCTTTATGAATTTTTTAAGTGTTAAAATGTTAATTATGCAGACTTTATATGGATAGACAAAAATTATGAGAAAATATAAAAAATATCTTCATTTGTCTTATGGATTTGGAACAACATGAGGATGAATAAATGATGACAGAATTTTCATTTCTGGCTGAAGTATCTCTTTTAACAGTCACATATTATATTCAAAACATTTCTTTATGTTGCACTTTGATCAGTCTAAGGCCAGAGTTTTCAACCAGAGAATTTTATTTCAAAAACCAATTTGAAAAATGTGCTTTATATATGGTCTATTCACTGACTCAGTTATTAAAAAAAAGACATGAACAAAAGAAAAGTGAAGCTGACTAAAATAGTCACAACTCAACCAGATTACAGACTATAAAAACGACATCCACTGACAGTCTAAACTACTAGCGTAAACAAAGCTAAATGAGTCTGTGTGCTGCACAATGTGATGGGTCCCTTATCTATTCACATCCCAGCACAAGAACTGATACACACAGCAAGTAAGGCAGTGGGCCAAGCCTCCACAAAATAGTAGGTTTGAAACTCACAAAGGACTCACAAAATAGATTGTAAACAAAACTTGCCAGCAAAAAAGGTTCTAGCAAATATGTTCTTATAGTCTCTTTCTCTTTATTGATAAAAAAAAAACAGACCAGGTACAGTACGTGTTTGGTTATCATGAATAGATAGTTGGCAGTTGTTGGCAATGAATGGCAGAAAGAGTAATCAGGAGATTTGCAGAGAAACAGAAACGCCCCAAAGGGCGTAACACTTCATTTTCCTCAAATGTGCTGCTTTTGTAATCACTAAGATATGAACTAATGTACTTCTTTTTGCATTTGCTAAACATAAAATTACACAACCCTTTCTGCAAACACTGAAATTTAGTTGTAATCTGAGAAGTTACATTTAACATAAGTGCTAATAATTGGGAGTAAATGAGTAATACATGGGTCTGAATAATTTAACTTTGTCAAAAGCTACTTATTACTCTTCCAGAACATTTCTATTCATGCTTAATTAACCGGTCAGAGTGCTTCATCTAAAAACACACTGGGTTCAGAAGCCCAGACCTAAGTGCCTATTACTCTGGCAACTGCTTTTGACGCATCTGATTTGTGGATGTGCGGATCTAATCTCCTGAGATGATGAGAGATTGGGCTCTTTTCCAAAGTGCTCTCGTCAAGTTAAGATTAAATAGACCCTTTAGCTGTCTCACCTGGGACTGTGGCCAAGGTAACTGAATAGAGATGCCTGGACATTTATTCTGTGTGAGAGAGTCTCCCTGCATTCTCAGGATCTGATGAGGATTATAGTGCTCTTATTGAAGAGAGCAATGAGATGGAATGCAGCCTGTGCTAAGTGCCATAATACTGCAGAGGTCATGTGCAGTTTACCTGAAGAATGACAAAAAGGTGGAAATGCAGCAGAATAATGTGGGCTGCCCTGAACTGCAGACTGCGACTGTTGCTGTTATAAATCCTGTTATAAATGACAGTTTGTGCTCAAACTACAAAATACAATATTTTTCACGTAGTGCTTAGTTAAAAAAAAAATAATAAAAAAATAATAATAATAATAGTTATCTATAATAGTTATCTAGTAATCATTCTAATATGCTGTGTTTGGTGCTCAAGAAACATTTCTTATTACTATCAATGTTGAAAACAGTTGTGCTGCTCAATATTTTTGTGGAAATTCAGACTGTTTATTTTTGTGGATACATTTTTTTAACAATTCTTTGATGGATAGAAATTTCATCTTCTGTAACTTTATCAATTGTTACATTTGATCAATTAAATGCATCCCTACTGAATAAACTTATACATTTCTATTTAAAAAATGTACAAAACCCCAAATTACTAATAAACCCAGTAAAATTACAAGAGCGACGTAAATGGACGAACATTTGCATTTGAAAATGGTATTTGCAGCCATAATGTTGCAGATGAACACTTTTTTGAATATGAAGCACCTTATCAAATATACAACTAATTTTATTTCTTGGAAGTTGCTTTCAAAATCTACTAAGCTCAAAAAATCTAGCCCTTTCAGTTCAAACAGACATGATTTTCCTGAGGATATCTGATCCTTTTCAGTATGATGTGAAGCACCAAGACGCCAAGATGTTTCGGGAAAATTGTACATAGTAAATAATGAACAAACTCTCCTCATAAGAGAGGACCTATTCTTCAACTATATAAAAAGTTGATTCTAGATACTCTAATAATGGTTCCTCTGACTTTTTGGAGATAAAAGAGTGTGTTTTTCTCATCCATGACCCTGGGGACCCTCTATTGTTCTCATGACCTTGAGGGCAAGAGCAGGTGACCCTCCCCTGTCATTCTACTTGGTGACACTGTGATAGTCCTGACACACAGGGCCTCAGGTCAGGCTTATCTCCATGCTTGACCATCCCCAGTCATTCAAGAGGGACACACTCACCTGAGCCAAAGCACATTCACATTTTCCACTTTTCAATTTTTTTATACTGAAGCACAAACAGAATTGGTATCTTTAGGATGTAATCAGAGCAGAATAGTGACTACTACAAACAACCTCTTTAAGACTGAATGTATTGGTCTAAACATGCCCACAGTCAGGCAGGGCCTGTCAGGGTAGTCGTTAAAAACTGGGGCAAAAAAAACAAGTCAGAACCTTTCTATGAACTGAAACGCCATCTTTACATCATTCCTTGAGTTAGAACATGACATAACTAGAGTCATGTGATACCAGTCAAGAGCATGTACTTTAAGGTTTGATGAAGACCCACTTGTGAGCTCTGAGCTCCCTCTCAAGTCAACAGTAAAGAGCTGATATTCATGACTCACTCTAATGATAGACCGCAGTGAAATAGCTGAGCTCTTAGCTATCGTAAGCCTCACTTCAGGGAGTAAAACAACCCTGTGTTTAAAGTACATCCAAACACCTATTAAACAAAAAGACCTCCGCACGCCATACCTAAAGGAACAAACCTGCTCAAAAATGTGGAAAAACGTGAGCATCCAAAACAAAAAGGGATGAATCTTCTCCTGATTATATAGTAAACATGAGTTTAAATTACAGTATCTTTGCTATGCAAACTTGAAAAGAAGTAGTTCGGCATTGAGCACAATGCCTTGTAAGTCAGTCAACAGCAGCTGCGACCTCTAAGATCACCAAGCCTTCATGCCATCTGTCCCCCTTCATCTGTCCACAGCAACAACGGTCCTTCTGAATCAAAGAGGGCAAGCAAACAAGGCTCTTACTCTCTATGCAAGTGATAAAAATGTAATTGGTGTGCTATGCAGCCACTCTTAAAATTCCACAGTAATCGCAAAGGTCTGAATCAGGACCAAAACAGCCGAGTCATGTGGCTTTGATCAAAACAATTTTATGCAGAACATCCTAAGCAAAGTATTGACTAAAAATTTGAGAACTGATGTTGCATGGAAATGGCATTCTTACAATTACTTAGAAACTGTCTCTTTAAATGATAATTGGTTTGCTAATTCTTTTTGTCTGGATCTATTAATTTATTTAAAAATACATTAAAAATGCAATTCATACAAACACTAACTCTAATACACCTCTTCTCTGATGCACATGTTTTTAAAATTCTTGTTTTGGTATAAAAAAAATGCCAAAATGATAACAGCCGTAGTTAATCACAGCGTGCCGATATATAGCCATATCGCACTGCTACTCGTGTGATATTGCGTTTATACAACACTAGTAATGTCACTTTAGAACTAGTAACGAAGTAATGTTGACTGGCTTCATCATGTTTAACCAGTACAGAGACATCAGAGCCAGCAGAAAATTCCAGAAGATCTGGCTGAAGTAAGGTTGTTCTCGGTGGGTTCATGAGCGCTGAATGGCCGCTGATGCCCTGGAGCTCACATCGCCGAAATTTTTTTCAAATAGACGTTATCTTTATTAACAAACCACACATTTGAAGTCTAAACCAGTACATTCTTGCCTTAAAAACTCTTAAACTATATTCTGTGACACAAAAACAGTATTATTTATAAAATTATAGTGGATTTGGGCGTCCGCCATGACACTCACTGTGAGAAATACCGCAAGTGAAGTGATACAAATGGTGAAACGGTTGGAGTTCTCAGCCAATCAAATTCGAGGACCAGAAAGAAGTGTTGTGTGTATATATATATATATATATATATATATATATATATAAAATGTAATATAAATTTTTTTTGTATAGATATAAAATATATAAATGATTTATATTTGCACAAAAAAACACAAACAAACACTGAAAACACAATAAAAGCTGAAAAATTAAATATAAGCTTCAAAATATTAAAAAATAAATAACACTAAATAACACTTATATATTTAAGGCATAAGGAAGCTATATTAATGCTTTTTTTTCTGTCTACACAAAATAACTCCTAAATGTGTTACAAATGCCACAAGCTAAATAACACACAAGGGTTTTACAAAGATTAATTAAGTGAGGGAGAACACTTCAGTTTTTGGGTTTAGTGATGCATAATACAAACCAGGGTTTGAACGACAGGACGTGACCAGTTCATCTCTATCTTGTGGGCTCCTCAATACTCTGTTAATGACAGTCTGACTCTCGGTTGCACAGATACATGGCAGCTGACAGCTGAATCTGATCCCCGGGTAAGACTGAGCTTTCACTGACAGACTAATGGAAGCTCTCTCGTAGCCAGAGAGGGAGCCTCAATGATATCTAGAGGAGCTAAGGGGCCACATCAAAGGCAACAATCCTGCCTGCGATCTGCTAGTGTCCTCCAGTTCTACATGAGAGCGGAGATGAGTGACGGCTGAGGTAAGAAGAGAGGAGGGGCTCTCGATCACTCCTCAACCCTATGAGAAATTACACATGGAGGAAGATGTGCAGAGGACAACATGTAGTGGAAGTGAGGGCCACCAGAGGTTCTGATCACAATCATTTGGAACTGTACCATCAAAATGAAGTGTAGCTTATAGCATATTCTCAGTCAACTGTTATTTTTGAGACCATGGGAGTCACATCAGCAAATTTGTGTTGAGGTATATTAAAGATATATTTTATTGATCCTGTTCTGTGAATAACCACACAACAGCTGTGTAAACACTATAAACCAACTGCTTTCAAAACAGGTGCCATGCCATCTTGAAAAGTCAGGAACAAGAACGTATCTAGAACTACACTATATTGCCAAAAGTATTGGGTCGCCCCCTTCTAATGAACAGGTTTGACTACTTTAGTAATTTCCATGAGTATAAATCTTAATGTTTAAGCATATAATGATATTCTAGGGAATTGTGTGCTTCTAATTTTATAGCAAAGTTTGACAGACCTCTTTCTATTTAACATGACAATGCCTCTGTGTATAAGGCCAGGTTCAAAAAGAAAATGATTGATTCAGTCAGTGTGGAAGAACTTGACTGGTCTGCATAAAACCGAGTCCTAATCCCAGTTTAACACCTCTGGTGTGACTGTAAATGCAGACCTTGAGCCAAAAACTCATCACCAAACACAATGACTTGTACATATGGGTACAGTCATTTTAGACACTTCCAAAACTGTTGCAACAGAGATGGAAATACAATTTTTAAATACATGAATTATGTTCCCATCGTTGTTGCCACAGATTTGGAAGTGCATTTTTCTGTTCTAAAGAAGGGTGTCCCAATACTTTGTCTATATAGTGTATGTAGAAGTCATTGGTGTTTGGTGATGAGTTTTGGCCCAAGGTCTGCATTTACAGTCACACCAGAGGTGTTAAACTGGGATTAGGACTTGTTTATGCAGACTAGTCAAGTTCTTCCACACTGACTGACCTCAATCATTTTCTTTGAACCTTGCCTTATACACAGAGACATTGTCATGTTAGAATAGAAAAGGGTCCTGTCCAAACTGTTGCTATAATATTAGAAGCACACAATTTCCTAGAATATCATTATATGCTTTAACATTAAGATTTATACTCATAGAAATTACTAAAGTAGTCAAACCTGTTCATTAGAAGGGGGCGACCCAATACTTTTGGCAATATAGTGTATGTTCTCTTAAATACGTAACTGGAAAATATACTGTGCGTTCATTAAAATCATGTTACAATCAAATATGAAGGAGAGAATGGGGCAACTTGTCACTGTTGTTATATGGCTTTAAAGGGGAAATTCACATCTGGAAAGATTAGCTTTTTATAAAACTTGGCTGTCTATGCAGTAGAAATGCAATAAAAGAATAAATAAATAAATAAATAAATAAAATTTAAAAACAGACAAAATGGGCTACGGTGTTTCCTTTTGCCAAAAACTTCATTTTAACTTTATTTAACTTTGATTTTGCCTTTGTGTCATCTGGATGACTTTTGTTGATGAATCAACATGGATATCTGGTTTCTACTGAATTCTTTCTAAAGCAATGCTAACCAAAGATGGTTTCAGACACCCAAGTAAAAACTAAAAAAAAAAAAAAAATTGTGAGTTTTGTCAACCAAATTAAAAGTCAACCAGTCATTTTTGATATTGCTTAAATAACTAGCTATATAATGAAGAACAAGGGTATTTTTCATAAATGTCAGGTTGAGGTTATAATCTCAAATATGTTGTAATTTTATAAATAATTAAAAATATATGATAAATTTATAAATGACATTTGGCCAAAAATATTTTAATATTTTGTATGCCTTTCCATTTCTTCTGTTTTATTACAACTTATTTATTGATCAAATTTTGAAGAAAAAAATCATTAACCTGCCTATATACTTTGTATATTGTGGATAATGGTATTTTGATTTTAAATACAGTGTCAACATGAACATATCCCGACGTGCTTCAATGAACTGCATTTTTCCCGGGCAATAACGCCGGAAATGTTCAGTTACTTTTTTTTTTTGTAGCCAAGAACTAGAGGTGTGTCAAAAAAAAAAAAACCCCGATGTTATAAAATAACATCATGCTGAGTGTTATATTCAGTGAAATAAAACGTGTGACAACTAGCCCCGGTCTGCCCTGTTTGAAGCTGTGAATGACAGGGAACTCAAAACTGAAGCGAAGATCTTCAGTTAGTGGTCATTAGGTCTAAGTCCGTTGGGTAAAAGATTTAGAGTAACATCATATAAAAGTGTCTAAAGTTAAATAATAAATCACTCTGTGCTGGCGTTTCGTTCATGAGTTTAGTGTTGGCAAAAAGATCTTGAGCGTTTGTCCCATAGAGTTTAACTGTCAGATTTAAAGAACTCAAAGCATACTCACCGTCGACGTGTGTGACTTCATTCACATGTACAGAAATAAGATCACATCTCCTTGTAGTATGTGACGGTCACCCGCATCCCTTCTGCGACGAGGGACTACACTACGCCCACAGTCAACTACAAATGAGTGCGTTGAGGTTTTTCGCGTCTCGCCGCTCTCACAAACACAGTCTCTGATTGGTCGACTGGGTCCCGGCGTTAAGATTCCTTTTATTCTTTATTTTGAATCGAATCTTTTAATGAATCGGTTGAGCCAGTTCACATAACTAAATGATTCGTTAACGTAATAAAAAACTTATTAAAAACGCATTTAAAAGTAATGTACCTGCTACATATGGATTTATTAGAACATTTTAGATCATGTTGTAATATATCACTGGGATGTCAGGATCACTTGATGACGCAATTACATTAAAAATGTAAATCTATTTAGCTACCGGTTCTTTGAAACGAACTGTTCAAAAGAATCGATTCGCGGAAAAGGTTTACTTGTTTTATACTGTTCTTTAGCTGTCACCACTCAAAACTGTCCGCACACCAACAAAAGTTTTGTTGTCCAGTATTGTTCATTTGGTTCCTCAAAGCAAATAACAGCAAAGAAAATCTTGTTTGCCAAGAAAAGACAAAACTGCTGCAAGATACATTTAGTAAACTTTTTATTCCACATCAACATCTGATAAATGAGTGTCACACTCTAGGTAAAACCCTGTTATCCATAACACATAACAATCTGAAACAAACATTAGAAACTTTTTCCTATCTTTGTTGTGGCACTTCCTTCACCTACAAAACAAGTGAATCACTTTAAGTTTATTCCATGTTCTTTAATTTCTCATTTTCAAATGCTCCATACACTGCTGAGGTAAAGTTATAGCACATTTCAGAAACTTTAGAAACACTGATGAACAAGACCAAATTGATGAGGTCTCTGTGTGCAGTACGGTAATGGAAAAACATAGTACAAGGACATAGATACAAAAACACTAGACCTTGTTAGGTTATGGGGTTTGTATACTTTACATTAGATTATATTTTAAATAGGAAAAACTAATTATTTCAGTGATGAAGGAAGTCTTTTTTTGATAGGACAGGTTCTCAAATAGAAACAAAGATGAACTTCTGTGAATGCATTTGTGTTTTTCTTCATCAGTTCACAATATCCAACAAGAGAGTGCAAGAAAGTGCTCACATTACTTATCATGGAGTTGGTCGGTCTTTACAGTAAACTGACTGAGAATGTGTTTTCACCATATTAACATTTTCATGTACTTATGTCATTTTGTTACAGCTGATAAAAACAATGTTGAACATAGACATACCAGAGACAATTAACACCAGACAAGTTAGTAGGCAACATTTTTGTATTAGCACAAGATTGTAAATAGCTATGGCATGATAGCATGGTTTACCTGATGAAATAATATTTGTGATTCTTGAAAAAGTCTATCATATCTCTTTTTAAAGAATCCTAAGTTGTTCATATCATAATGATAAATAATTATACAAAAATAAGCAAAATTAAATTATGCCGTAAAATTCAACACATAAATGGTAAATAAACAATCAGCCATTAGCATTCACATTTGTTTTCTTGAACTTATCTGATCTTTTCATATGTGAAGCTGTAATGTCCGTGACTTTGGCTTTTTGGCTCTAAATGATTGCATTTCATGCCCTTCAAAACAGGTCAGTTTAAATAACAGGAGTATATGACAGAGTAATGATTCCTGATTTTACCACTAATGTGATATTAATACAGATATTTTACAGTTGTTGTTTGCTCCAGAGCACATTGCTGTATAAATTACAGTAAAGAAAATTTTCAAAGCACCCATCTCTGTATAAAAACATGTACACATGATGACCTGGATCTAATGCAAGGAACTTAAAAATGATAAACAAGAGACGATATGTAAATAAAATGAACTCAGTTCCAATACTTAACAATGCATACAAAAATAAATAAACATAAAAATTAACATCTAGTAACAGAACTATTAGTTATTATAAATCATGATGAATTAAGCTTGAAGCAATGTGTGTGTATTCCTAAGCTACATTCCCAAGTCATGTCACTGCATGTTCTCAATGGCCATTAAGACTGAAGGAATTAGTGCCAATTAAAAGAACCCACAGAAAGGTCTTAATGTTACACCTGAGGGTATAAAAACTTTCTAGTGACAACTTTTCATTTTTCCAGACTTCCTACTATGGAAACTATCCTGGCACGTGTAATAACAGAAGAGCTGAATTACTGTAATCAGAATGTGATAGAAACTCTGAAGATATTTTCAAATACAAAACTACTCAAGGCAGAAAGAAGCCAAGAAAAATGAAATAAATGCAATGAAATAGCATTTCTATCACTTAACGATTCAATATCCTTTAGTCTTAGTTTGTGTGGTCTGGGTTTGTTTATTCATAGATGAGTCCGCAAATCTCCACTTAAACAGGATGAATGCAAGGAGGTCATGGTGAGGACAGGAAGTGAACTTGAAAAGTCTTAGAATAAGATGACAGTAGTTCTTTTCCCCCCTCACTGAATAGAAAAGACTGCACTGGAAAAAGACGTCTTCTTGTTGCCACACATAGCTGGAATGGAAAGAATGTGCAGACTGGTATCAGACTGGTCATTTTTTGTCCCCTGTTGCAAGTGTAAAGAGTTAGTCACGCTACGTGTCGGGAGAAAACCTGTCAGAATAAGATATTAGCAAGAAACATTTCACCACATTACTGACAAACTGCTTTTCTTGTCACCCAGACCATTAAGAATGTTATCTTCATGACTGAGTAAACGAAAGTGACCTACCCTGAAATAGATCCATAAACTCTGACAACATTTCAGCGAATGCCAGATGGCACAAGACACTGTCCACAGTTCACTGACTTTCCCAAGCATTCGGGCACAAGTCTTTTGTTGCTATTATAACCATGTTGCTCCATCTTTGTCAAACAGTTGGCACAGTAACTAATGTTACGCCACAACTTTCTGACTAAAGTTATTTGTGCTTCCCAGACGCATCACATGCTGAAAACCTAATTAGCAGCATTTTTCAGCACTGACCCATTAATCTCAACATTAAGCCAAACAGAATCACACCAGCTTGTTCCAACATCAAATTAAGAAGAAAAAACACATGAATCTGAAGGAACATGACGTGACTCTTTGACTTAAACTGTATAAGTATAAATGTAAAAACATTTAGTATAATTGTAAAACTCTTCAGGTTGTGATATACATGTGTCTTTTTGCTGAGAAATCTCTACTGATTTTTATAAAATAAATTTAACAATAACTTCTATATTGTTAGTAATATTGAAGCAACTTAGGTTTACTTGATTTTACGTAAATCATTTTTTTTTAGAAAAATCATGTTAAAATGTCAAATATGATACATCAGGCTTTTGAGGAACATTTATTTGTACATCTCTCCGTCATCACTGTATTGCATTGGATTATACATTTTGCCCGTAACTATTAAAACTACAGATCTTTAATCATAAAATATTTATAATATCATCATACTAAGACATAATATTGGGAGATATAGAGTCACAGCTGATATTTAAATACATTTTATGTATGTAAGTAGTCTGTTATATTACATAGTAGTCTACAAATTGCATATTTTTGCTCATTTCATTCTTAACAAGGTGTTTTTCCCCTCTTTGAGTATGAGCTCCACATTCTCATATGTCATATTATGAGTCATAAAAGCCTGATGTATCAAATATGACACTTCAAAAAAATTCTTACTGTTATTTAACCTGCCAGTTGTTACAGGGTTAAATTGAAGCAATACATAATGTTGTAGCAAAAAAGGCGCATTTGACAACAAAAGAGTGCATTAGACCAAACATACATGGAGTGTTTTTCACTTGCTCCTGTGATGGTACTGCTGCTGCTGCTGTTGGTGCTGCGGATGGAGCTGGTGGTGTCGTCGTGGGCTTGGGACACCCCCTCTGATACTGTGGCCCGGTGAGGCAGAAGCCGCTGGGTGATGATGTCCAGCACGAATAGGCTTAGCTATAAGAAACAGTGCAGTTTAAAATCAAACATATTTAAAAACCTTTTAACTTACATATATATGGAATATGCATAATATATGGGAGACATGCAGCAATACACGAGAGCGTTTGGTCATCAGGTAACAGTATTAATGAGTATGTGGTGCCCTCTACTGGATATAATGCAACATTGAGATCTGAAGATGAAGCAGCTCTGACCGATCTGTGCGAAGTGTTTCATCCTGGCCTGGTTTTTGGCTTGGATGACCTCCTTGATGCGGTCCACCTCCTGCTGGTACTTCTTACGGTCTCTCATGGCACTTTCTTTGGCCTCTCTCAGAGCAGACTCCAGGATCTTCACACGCTCAGCAGTTGCACGCAGGCGCTTCTCCAGTTTGGGCAGCTCACATCTTAAGTCTGCATTATCACGCACCAGCTATGCAAATTACAGAATATATAGACAGTATTACTAATATCATATTACATTGTTACTATTACTATGTTATGTTATATTACATTTGTCATTTCTGTGCAAAGTTAAAAAAAATCCTAAAAACCTGCTTGTGGACTTTAGTGAGCTGCTCCAGGTTGTTCTCAAGGAAGATTATTTTCTGTTTTTGTGCCAGACTTCCCCCTGATTCATCAGTGTCCAACTCTACACTCTACAAAATAGAAATGTAATGGGTTTTTTTTAACAGTGGCCAGTTACATTGCAGACATCGCCATACTTCCTCAGCTGATTACTCAGTACATTAAGAAAAAATGTTTTGTATTACAAGTTTTCTAAAATGTCATGTTTAAACATGCAAAAGATGCATTATCAAATTAAATTAGCTCTAATTTGCATAAAATTCCAGAACATAAATAAGTTAATGGTTTTTACAAAGATTTTTACAGATGTTTATTCATTCAAGTTTGTTCACTCACATCATTTTACACAATTCATACAACATTAAAAACATGGTAAAAATTTTCTTTCTGTTGACAGTATTTGATTTATAGATTGCTAAAAATAGATATCCAAAATAAAAAACCTTAACCTCTGTAAAAACCTAATTACTAATAACTAATATGTCAACTAAATCAAACAAGAATTTTATTCAGAATTTAGATAGGAATAAACCTACTACCGAATGGAAAAACAGCCTTTAAAGATATATATAGAAATTAATATCTACAGACGCATATAGACAAAGTGTAATAAAATAAATGTTAAATGTGTATTTTGACTCTTCTATCCACTAGTCTGAAAGGAGACATTTTATGAAAGCAAAAATAGCCCAGTGCATGAAAAACAATGATTTTGCCTTAATGTGTTTTGTTATTCTTATTATTGTCTAGTTTTGCATCATTAGAAACAGTAACTGGCAGCTGATGGTCAGAGAATAGCACAATGCCACTCAGATGAAAAAAGTAAAATCAAAAAAGGAGGGTACAGTATTTGTTTTGGATACTCACTCGTCCAATGCGACTACTGATGTCCTGGATGAACAGCATACGCAGGTTATGGAGAGTCTGGAGCTCTTTGGCCTTGTAGAAGAGAGAACTGCATGATCAGTGATCTAAAAAAAAAACTACTTTATACAAGAATAACTGCTTTACACAGGTTAAATATTCAAGGTGAACAACTCAGAGATAGACTCTAGGAATGCCAGGTAATGCAATCATACTCACCACAGTCTCTTCCAGACCCTTGAGATCTTCTTTAGCTTGCTGCCTCTTCTCATTAAACAAGCTGATTACAACAAAAATGACAATACGTGGTCAAAGTATGTCTTTATCAGTGGAACAAAGCTATTTTACAAACATTGTTGCTCTTAAAATCTATCTTTGCCTTATTCCATGAGCAGAGCATTTATATGACTTTTCAATATGAGCAGCTGACTCACAGAAGCTTCTGCAGCCTCTCCTCCTTCTTCTGTTCCTCCTGTTTCAGCTTTTCATAGTCAGACATGAGCTGCTGCTGTTCAAGCTGAAGAGCCTGGTTCACACTGATAGCAGAGAATTCTTGAATGAATCAAACTATTTTTGATAAGTAGACCAGAAGTAATCAGAAATACTTACTCTTTCAGCTCATCAAGAATCCTCTGTTTCTCTTCGATCTCGTCTCGCAGACGTGAGAGCTGCTTCTGATGAGCCTCTCTGTGGCTTTCCATCTGCTGTTCCAAGGCTTTCTACATGCAGATACGCATGGGAGTTATATATTGAATATAAATGGCACAGTGTTAATTTTCTACGGCAGTTCGGCTTGACATTTTATACATTTAACAACAGGTTTCAATAATAAAATCCTTTCCTATTCTATGCAGCAAATTTGGCCTTTCTGAGTATCTTTATATCTTAAAATATCAAAAATAAAATACTTCCTTGTATCACATGCAGAGACAAGTTAGTCATTTGTAGGTTGATTTCTTGTAACATTGCTCTGCTATCTGACAAATGGCAGACATGGAGTGTTCATTTTCATCACCTTCATCTCCTCAGCGTCCTGCATCCTGCTCATGTGTTCCTTTTCCTTATCCAGGAATGACACCTCATGCATCTTTTCTGCATGAACCAAAAAAAAAAAAATCACAAAACTTTTTGACATATATAATAAAATCACTGTGAATAAAACATGCTGTACTTGTTTGAATTTGGATGTAATATAATATCACAGTACTCTGTGACAACACATTGCCTGTAAATATTACAAAAAATGTGTGTGTATCACAAAGACCTTGTGCGTGGAGTTTAGCCAGCTCCTCCATCAGTGAGTCGTGGCTTTCTTCAAGCTGTCTCTTCTTCTGTTCCATGTTCTGCATGTAGTCGGTGAGGGATTTGATCTTTGCTTGATGCTAGACACACAAAAAAAAATACAAAATGTATTATTCTTCAATTAGGGACATTAATTGCATTTCTGTTCTTAATCCCTTATTTTGTGGTTTCAAAAGGAAAAATGAACTTTCTTGAATTTAACACCTTTAAAAAATCCTTTTATTAATCTAATATTGAAGAGAAGTCATAATTGGGTAGGGGACAAGCCTAAAATAGAGACATTATGGAAAATTTACCATGCTACAACTCTTAGAATCAAGAAAAACTAATTAAAAAGAAAAAATAACATGTTTAACGCAACTATAATCTATCATTTAAAGCTATTTTCTTTTAACTCATTAAAATCATCCAAATGCATATAAAAGATAAGTTTAAAGTGAATAATGACCTATATGCAGGGTTCTAATCTAGCATCACCACTGGAGGGCGCTGTTTGCTGCTCTAAATAAGTCACTGCTCCTACCTGAGAGATCAAGAGCTGACAGGAAGCAAGTTCTTTCTCGTTGGCCTGCATTTTACGCATTGTGTCGGCCTGTGTGCTCTCAAGCTGTTTACTGCGGTTGACCAGAGACTTCACTTCTGACTTCATCTTACTGATGAAGAGTCGTGCCATGGTGAATTCCTCCTCCATTCCTCCGTTAATCTCTGTCATCTGAATAAAGAAAGAGATACCAAACAAATGGCATATAAGTGTTCCATTCATTTGCTGTTTGAATCTCTGTCATCAAAAGTGACAGTAAAGACAATCAATTCTATTTCAAATGCATGCTTTTTATTTTAACTTTCTATTTATCACATAATCTGGAAAAAAATATCATGGTTGCCACAAATGTATTACAGTTTCTACAAAAATAATAAGCAGCTGCTTTCAAAATTGATAATATTGATAAGAAATGTTTCTTGAGCAGCAAATCAGCATATTTGAATGATTTCTGAATCATGTGACACTGAAGACTAGAGTAATGATGCAGAAAATTCAGCCTTGCCATCACAGTAAAAATGTAATAAATGGTATTTCAATATTCAAATATAGTTCTTTTAAATTACATTAATATTTCACAGTATTACTGTTTTTATTGTATTTTTAATCAAATAACAAAACTTCTTTCAAAAACATTAGAAAATCTTAACAACTCCAAACTTTTGAAAGCTAGTGCATATATAAAATGTATAAAAACATTTATGTAAATAACCACATATTCACATGTAACTAACTAAGGTGCAATTTACAAATTATATAAAAAATGGAAATACATCTGCACAACTCAGAATAATAGACTTACTAACCCTGATTAAAAATGTATCTCTTGATTTGTAAATAAACTGTGCATTTACTTTTTTCTTTATTAAGCTGTGTATTCTTACCTTTTGGTCATTCAAGGCAATAACACTGCCAATCTCATTAAGGTCCCGGAGCAATAGACTGAGGATCTCTGCTGATCTCTTCTTGTGATGTCCACTGAGTTCCTGCAGGACAGACAGATCCCTCTCCACACCAGCCAGAGCTGCCTAAGAGATAACAGGACAAAATCAATGCACAAAGCTACATCACCATTACTCTTCATTCACATGAGCTTTATTATTTCCTCCTCATTCTACTTACACTCTTCTGCATAAGCTCCTCTGTGAGCTGTTGGTTTGTCTTGCTTTTCTCCTCCACCTCATGGCTTTTCTGGTCGTAGTTCACTGCCAGCTCCTCTAAGGCCTGGAGCACCTCCTTCACCTCCTCTTTAGCTGCCTCGTTCTCATGCTGCAAACGGCTCAGATCTTCCTGGATCTTCTCATAGTCACGTCGTGTGGATGCCAGTAACTGTAATAATGCAGGATGGAGACGCCAGATATTTATGTTAGTCAGAGGACTGTCTAGAGCTTCACTTGGCAGAATTCCTGCTTCTCTGTGGTTGTCATTAATACAGTCAAACCAAAAATTATTCAGACACCAGATATAATTTTTGATATTTTTTTTACTAGTGGGTGCGGGACACTATAGTTCATTGATGTAAGTGAGGATAGCAAAATAAAGTAAACTGTGACATATTATACCCAAACATTCTTCATACAGTGGACTACCAGTAAAATTGATAAAAATTTGGGACCAAAAATTTGATTTGACACTTTGACCTGACCATGTTTTGTTATATACCTTTCTATCAAGTTATCTGACATTATCAAGATGAGTTTGTTCTGACACAGTCTAACTCTTGAGTTCTTGTGAAATTTTATTACCATTTTCTAAACTATAGCAAAAAAAAAAAAAAAAAAAAAAACTGTGATAATGTGAGAAATTTTGAAAGTGTTTGAATAAATTTTGGTTTGACTGTAATTCATTTGTGATTATCAAGAAGAATTTGTTCTGACACAGTTTAACTCTGAGTTCTTGTCATATTTTATTACCATTTTCTAAACTATAGCGAATAAACTGTGATAATGTGAGAAATGTTGAAGGTGTCTGAATAAATTTTGGTTTGACTGTATATATATATATATATATATATATAACTATTCAAAAGTTTGTGGTCAGTTAGATTTTTTTTTTCAAAGAAATTAATATATTTATTTAGCAAGAACAAATAATCTTGAGGACAAATAACTGTCAAAAGTAAAAGTAAAGGTTGTGCATTGTCACCAACAAATCTATTAGAAATAAATGCTGTTCTTTTGAACTTTCTATTCATCAAAGAATCCTGAAATAAATGTATCACAGATTTGTTAGAAATATTAAGCAGCACATCTGTTGAAAACAGTGATAATAATAGTTTCCTTAGCAGCAAATCAGCATATTAGAATGATTTCTAAGGACTGTGTGACACTGAAGACTGGAGTAATAACTGCTGAAAATTCAGCTTTGCCATCAAAGGAAATAAACTACATTTTAAAATATATTTAAATAGAAAAAGGTCATTTTAAATTGTTATAATATTTCAGAATATTATTTATAAATAAATGCTGCTATGGTGAGCATAACTCTTAAAAATAAATAAATAAATATATGAATAAAATAAAAATCCTTACTAACTCCAAACGTCTGAACGATAGTGTTAGTGTACAGAGATATCAAAACTATCAGACCTCAGATGGAAGTAAAGGGTATCATGTCATAAGAACATACAGTATGTGGTCACTGGAACGCTGTTCAAAAAGATTTAAGTAGAATTATCAAAAAAAAAAAAAAGATACTGACACAGAAATATGGGAATTTTTGAGTTCCCGAGGTTGTTTCAAAAGAGATTCTGTGGAACTGTTTCCATGGGAACAACATTTATATTTAAATGTCTTTCACTTCCACCTGTATAATAAGAACTAATTTTGCTTTTTTGCCACTCTTTGTACCTGAATAGAATTTCTAAGTACAGGCAATGAGATGATAAAGCTCAATGTGAAACATCAATTATTTTTAACTAATTATTACCTCAAGCATTGTTCTAAAGAGTTTTATAAATACATTCTATCGGAGCACATAACAGCCAGCCAGTGATCAGCTAGCAGCCTAGGTATGTTTACACAGGTAAAACTGTTTCATAACAATTTCTCTGTCATGGCTCCTTCTTGTTTCAATTTCAGATGCATTGCAGACAAAGCATCATGGGAAGGCGTGTGACATCATAAATTGCGGAGGGCATGAGTTTTCTGCTCTATGTTGCTGCTCTTGAGCCAGACTCACCTCATCCTGATCCACCATCTGCTGCTTCAGGTTCTCTGCCAGCTGACTGTGCTGGTTGATCTCATCATCCTGTGGTGAAAGAGGGAAAGAGAGAGGAAGGTCTGAATTGTGAAGGTTGCGCTTCCTGATGCACTTTTCTAACAGTGTGTGAGAGGTATTTATCACCTTGTCGTCTAGTTGCTGATACAGGTCATTGATCAGCTCCTCATACTGGATTTTCTCTGAATCAGAAAGAGGCTCAGGGGGCGGAGCCGAAGTGTCAATTGTGGGAGCGGCTTCAGAATTCTTTAATTCTTTACTGCTGTGCTGCTCATCAACAGGTACAGTCTCACCTAAAGATAAAGAGGTCAAATATGTCAGCCCAGCACAACTGTTATTTATTCATTTATTTTTAAAGTACATTTTCATGTGGCTTTGGATTTCTAGTATGGAGTAATTGTTGTATAAAATAAAAATAAAAATAAAATAAAATAAAATAGAAAAGGCATTGTTTTCTTCATTAATAAAAGCAACAAGGCTTTCAGGATACTGTCCTGCAGCCTTGATGATAAAGACAGAGATGAGAATGACTGATTGGATGTAACGGCAAAAACAGCTGCACACAGAGTCAGAGCCACAGTTATTCTCTGGGCTTTATAGCACTGAGATGGGTGAACCCAGCATCTATGTGTTTTATGTGCAGGAGAGGTGGAGGGAGCTGATAACACCGACAAAGAAATAAAAACCTATTCATGGGGATGCAGGAGAGAGAAAGTGATACATACTGAGAGAATGACAAAACATTTCAGGATTCATGGACGGGGGAAAAAAAGAAAAGCTTTGGACATGTCTGAGGCTGAATATATCACTAAAAATATTATAATAAGGAAAGTAAATATATTTTGCTATACACAGTAGTGTTGACATACTGCTTTGTAGCAAACATGCTTTCACTTAATGACAGGCCTGTTTGTTTAGAGTCATTATTTGTGAACCATTACACAATCTGTGTAATTAGTGCTAATTGGTATTTATCATTGTCAATTATTGTGGACTTTTGTCATCAGGACACGCATGGTTTATATGAAGGCCAATTTGTGTCAAGTTCTCATTGATATAACAAAATAGTTACATAAACTATTAAATAACTTCATTTCCTATTTGGAAACATCATTATTTTACACAAAAACAGAAATCGGCTCTGGCCGTAATAAGTCTTAAACAAACGGGAAGAAGAAATAACTGGTTCCTCATTGTGGAGTTCATTTTAAGACTCAAATCACAAAAACAAAGCTTTTGTTAAGGCAATTACATCAAAAATTGACTAGCCTCTGCAAATCTGACCCAGCAAATAAAATAATATGCATCATCTCAACCATTACAGTACTTTTAAAGCAACCACTTCAAATGTCAAGCATCATTTCAAAGAACATTTCTTAGTAATATATATATTTCAAACAAGAGTATATATAAAACATATACAAATATAACATACACAAATATATATTAAGATATAACCAGTATGTAACAGTATGTTTGTCAGTATGTAACAGCAAATAAAAAAATGATGTTTTATTGTTTGCTGTTTTTGTTCTCTATCTCCTCTCTTTACCTTTCCGCCATCGTTTGAGCTCATTTTCTAGCCGCTGGATGATGATTTTCAGATTTCTGGTCTTCTCTTTCTCTTTCTCATATTTCTTCTTCCATTCCTCAGCTGTGAGCTCCATGTTCACAGAGACTGTGTTTTTGATGGTTTTGGCCCTGTGTGAACACGGCAAAGCGGAAATGATTTGTATATGCACGTATTTGTTTTTGTTTTTGTTGTTTTGTTTTAGTTTCACTGTCTATTCTTAATTTCAGTCTTTATGCAGTTAAAGAGAAGTATTCTAGGGCATTAAATGGCTTCACCTCTGGCCGAACATGAGCGTAGATTTGGTCTCAGACTCATTATATACAGATGGAGAGCAGCAGATGACGATGGTTGTTCTGCAGTTCCCACCCAAAGAGTCCTGTAGGATCCTGGTCATTTTACTGTCTCTGTACGGCACATGGGTTTTCTGTAATGAGAGAGATAAGGCAAGGCAATAAATAATTTATAAAGCAAATATATTGCTTTGTACTTTGTGAGGCCTAGATTATGTACATAAGATGAGTAGCATTTCAGAGAAAAGAGAGGAAGTGGAAGAAAAAAAGAAAACGCCTGGGCAGTTGAGATGGGTTGAGCACTTACAGTTCCTTCAGCCAGGGCTGAGATGACGTTCCCCAGAGCAGAGAGAGACTTATTGATATTTTTAGCCTCGTCCAACACAGATCCTTCTGCTCCAGTTTTACTGACCTGTGAAAGAGAAAGAGCCACAGAGAGGTCGAGAGAGAGAGAGAGTGGAGATATTATATCATTCTCAAATCTATTTTGTAGTTTTATTACGACTATGTCACGCTTTTTGAACTATAATTCTTACAACACATAATTACTGATCATATGTAGTGGGCTACAAAAGGCTGAGATAATACTGAAAATATGACGTTCTTAATATATTTTAAAACCTGGAAATAAAGTTTTAGGTTTTTGAGGGAAAGAAAAACAAATATGTAAAGACAATATGATAAACTACATGAAAAAAATCTTATAAAGTGAAAAAGAAATATTTCATATTCTTCATTATTTCTAAGTCTCTAATGAGACAATCAAATTTGTGAAAATCTTTTCACACAATTTCATGCTCATAATATAATTTGCAATGAAAAAAGGTATTCATTAAGAAAGATGCACAACAGAAGCATTTTCACTATTGGTCACAGACCACTGTTCAGTATTATCAATAATTACAGAGATAATACAGATACAAATACAGATACTACATTTTGTCAAACAAAAACAAAAAAAGGACAAGAAAAATCAATAAAAACTTGCCTTTTCACTTCCCGCCAGATCTACCAGGTAGAGTTTTCCGCTCAGTTTCTTCTCTGTCTCCACGTTCTCCTGCTTAATATTAATGAGGAAAATGCTGTGACTGCGGGAGCTGTGCTCATTCATATCTGTAACACAATGTAACATGGGTTAGAGTAAAAAACACAAGGTGAAGATAACAGCACTATACTGTATATTAGTTATGTATGATTCAAGATGTGATGTATTATATCAGGGAATAAGGAATAGTCACTCACTTGTGACAGCCACGTGCCGATTGGATTTACCCTCGTCAATCACATCCATGACGTCCTCCGGACTGGACACAAAACGCTCTGTACAACCCTGGCAATGGAACAGCATCAAAAGATACAAGACATCAAGGAAGTCTTTGCTTAATTCCTGGTGACTAAAAAATGCTGTATTGTTCTGTGTATTATCTTTCCTACCTTGACAAATGGCACCCTGTTCTTATCCTCATGGACAGCCAGGTTGGTTTTGGAAACTTTAGAATCGGACAACAAAAATGTAATTTACACCTTGAAAAATCTATTAATGTATTTGTTAAAAGAATCTTAATACTACGGAGAAGATTGCATTTATCTCACCATCAAGCAAATCTCGAATTTTGTCCAGGTAGATTTCAAAATAAGAGACCTGCGATAAGAGATGGCCATTAATTTAAAAATAAAGTATTATAAAAAATATTTTTAAAAAGGCACATCAAAGACATAACAATTATAGTCTATCAGAAAATGACAGTAGTGGACTCTTAATTATTTTTTTCATTTACTGTATGTATAAAAAAAATTCCAAAAATAATAAATAAACTAACAATGTACTGAATATAACCGTTTCTGCTGTAATAAAGAAAAATAATATTAAATGTGCTTATATACACTATAAAACAATACAAAATTTGATGGATTCACATGGTAAATACACAAGCAGATTTAATGCTGAATGTTTTCACCTTGATATGGAACTCCAGGTTCTCATCCATAGAGTAGATGTGGTCAAAGATGTCCTGGGCGATACGAGGGATGATGCCCTTCAGCTGTGAGTTATGGAGCTTCCCCTATGTGTAGAGAACAATTATAGCAAATTTTTGATAAGATGCCACTTTATTTCTAACAACTAATGACAGTTTGTGTAAGAACTAAGCACTGCATTATAGAATTTCTGTTTCCCTCTACTATATGTGTGTAATGTGAATAAGAAAGATATAAGTATTCCCTCTGAAGAGGACATCCAGCATAATTTGTACCTTTCAATGGTTACAAAGTGATTCATTTTCAGAAACATTTTACTGAATTTATTGACTTTATATTCAAAACACTTGCTGAAATCGCAGACTGTTTCCAGGGCAACGCCTGCAGTCAAGTGACATTTTGCAGCTGTTGCAGCAGTTTGGCATTTCAGTCATTTTATGAAAGATGCTGAGAGATTCATCCATCTAGAGCATTTTGTGACTGAGCGTATAGTGACATTTTCTCACTGTACATGTGCTGAAAGATTATTCTCTTACTGAACTACAGAAATGTGAGAACTTGATACCAATCATGATATGACTAGAATAGTTTTTTTCCCCTTACCTCCATAGTATGCGTCTTCCCTGATGAGGTTTGGCCATATGCAAATATTGTCCCATTATAGCCATCCAGCACATCTGAAATACAAGATTCATGTTTCACCTTTTTTTTTTTTTTTCATTTTAGGGTCTGTATAATTTAACCTGTCATGCAGCTATACGTAATGTATACACAACCTTTAACAATCTGTTTGGCACAGGTATCATATACTTGCTCTTGTGTTGTGTTCGGAGGAAAGACTTGGTCAAAGATATATGGCTTGCCCTAAAATGACAAACACATTAGTCAAAATACAAGTAATGAACAGGTCGTCACACATAGAATAGTTCAAGAGGCATCTCTAATAGAAAATATCATTAATAGTTTGTTTTAAGCTTTAAAACAATACAATTAATTAATATGTTTAATGCCCACAATAATACAGACCCCAGCACCTCTTTGTTTTGCTGATGCTGCACAGATTATACTAACAGCTATTTATGAAGTTCCCCAGAGGGTTTGAGGGGTATACATTGTTGGAGAGAAAATAAGAGGACCTTGTGATGAATGCAGCCCAACCCCCAGCTGCCAGTCAATCTTATTGAGCCCCAACAAATCCCTCTCTTTTGTTTTGATTCTCTGAGCCAGAGCCTGAACCTGCTGCTGAAATCTGCACACTCTGAAACTGTGATTAGCAATGAAAAATACTATATGAAAGAACTATGTACAGAGTATAAAATGTAAGTTAATCATGATAAGCTAGAAAAAGTTTGAGGAAATTCAGTTTGATGATGCCACTGGCACAGAAATCCCCTGTTTTGAATTGTTTCTCTGTCATTGTTATATATATATATATATATATATATATATATATATATAAAATTTAAAAAAAGATTTTTTTTTGCATGAATTTATCCATATTGCATATTTAAATTTACTTGTAAAATGGTTACAAGTAAATTTACACACACACACGCACGCACGCACACACGCATGCACACACATTTTTTCCTATTTTTGGATGTATTTATGTGTATTGCATATTTAAATTTACTTGTAAAATATATATTATAGAATCTATACTTTTTGTCTAACCTTTATGTTTAAACTTTGGTTTAGGCAAAAAAATATAAATAAGTAATAAAAAAAAATGTTGAGCTGGATAAATATCTAAGGATGGTTCTTTCTTTTACAGTATATAGATCAGCTAACTGAGATGTGAAATTTAGCATTAGCTTGGGTTCACACATGCATACAAAGATCATGGGGAGCTCATGTACTGCTGACAGCAGTTTTTCCACATCCTCTTTCGCCCATATGCACACAAATGCACTCTCCCATATGGAAAGAGAGAGAGAGAACCTGAGACCTACACAGATCCTGGTCTATCCTGTGTCTTATTTTAACATCTATACACTCTTAAAAATAAAGGTGTTTTTGTCTAAATGGTTCCATAAAGAACCTTTCTGTTTCTTCTTCTGTTTCTTTGTGGTGAAAGAAGGTTCTTCAGATTATATAAAGGTATGCAAGAGATGGTTCTTTAAAGAACCTTTGACTGAATGTTTCTTCGTGGAACCAAAATGGTTCTTTTATGGCATCGCTTGAAGAACCTTTTGAAGCACCTTTATTTTTAAGAGTGTAAATGAAAATTACAGTCCGGTGACCTAAAACAGACATGCATTTGCCCTGCTGATTATCAGTGTAAGACATCACACAGACACTAATACTGCTGTATAAGAGCTGACAGTGTTCACACGGACACATGATGTTTCTGTCTGTGTTCGGTTAAGCTGGTTGGGGTCATGCATCCCTGCCGAGACACAAATGAGAGCTGTTGCTCAAACCCAGACCGTCACCACGGAAACTACATCTCACCCGGAAAGAAATGCACTGATTGGCTGATAGTCAGCACCTGTCTCCTGGCCAATACTAGAGGAGAATAACATGATCACAACCAAATCTTCCTTCCATCTCTCTCATTTTGTCCAACCTTTTCTGTTAGAAGTCAAATAAATACTGCAGACTGAAATTAATTCTTGTAATACAGAAAAAGAATATTTACTGGAAAACCACTGTCAACAGGCAAACAAGTCTTATATATATATATATATATATATATATATATAAATATATAGTGTGTAGTTAAACAAGGACATTTACACTAAAGTATGACTTGAGTCCATGTGCTGCAATCTGAACACAATCTTTTATAAACACAAACAGAGGCTGTATAAAAGCACACATGCACATTCTTTTAGTCAATAATTTATGCATATTATCTGGGGACCATCAGGGCTTTTCCAAGAGGGCAGGATTTTACCACATTCAGTCAAAAATATTGCTTACTTCCTGAACAAATACTTGAAGGGATAATGCATTTCTATCCATTTCAGATGGTTTGTAGAATAAAAATAATACATTACATACAGTATTTATATAAATTATATAGAAACAAATGTGCATCATAAATAAATCTAATAATGCAGTAAATGTAAGGGTTGTTTGCAAGGTGGTGCAGAAGATAACATCAAAATATTAAAGAGGACAAGAAATACAGCAACAAGAAGGGGGTTTATACAAGCAACATGCATGTGACTATGCATGTCAAACAACAATTGTCCCAATCCTCGGTGGACTGGCTTAAATATTCCACTAAATCAGCCTAACCGTTCCATGCCGGTCCTGGCCCCTCAAACGGCACTTCTGTCACTAGGGCAACGTAAATTACTTGCAGGGGCCCTGGGCCTCTTTGTGGCCTTGTGCATATAATAAGATGTTAGCATCCACATTAAACACTGCTGACTGGACAACCCTCATAAAGCAACACATCAAATCCAGCCTGGTATTGACGAGCTGCAAATGATTAGTAATTTCTCACTGCCACAATCTGTCCTATAAATCTCCCTGCAGTTGTTTTGTGGTGGATATTCATTTAAGGAGTTTATACTCGAACACAAACCATGCAGTGCCTTTACTGCTAGTTGTTTAACTATGAAATAATAAATAAAGAGATAAATCATCATAAAATAATGTAGAATCTTTAATTTAAACCATTTTAATTATAAATTAAATAAATAATTACACTTTAAGTAAACAATTTATCAAAACTGTTGCCTGATTAGTTTTTAGCAAAATTGTTCCCATGTTGCTATATTTTTAAATGAAATAAAGAGTTTAAATAAAGTATAAAGAAAAAAACAACATATTTAAATAACAAATTCTAATAATACCATACCATCATTTATAAAACTATAAATTTGTGCTATTTATAATTAAATACTCAATTACTCTTCACATTTCAGTCCATTTACATTTTCATCAATAATTCAGAGGCTGATTAAAAATTGTGAATTTAATTTCATTGTGACTCTATGGAAGTTGATATCTGTTTCATACATAAAATACAAATAGATAGATAGATAGATAGATAGATAGATAGATCTTCATTTCTATTTATTTCCACTTCAACAGAGCTGTTGGGGGAGGAGGTGTGAAATTCCCCCTTCCCCCACTAATGAATTTGAGTTTATTAACATTTTAAAATCTATTGCATTAAAGCGCATGGAAAGGTTCTCTACTAAACAACAGTCACTAATGAGATGCAGTTAGATAAACATTGACAGTAATAAATGTACATATATTACCTGGATCGCCATTCACAGTCACACTTGTACCCTAAAGCTAAATGTCTGGCATTAGGACCATCAGGCTGTGCAGAGCCTGCAGGGTACCATTAAAGAGAATTTACATTAGAAGCAGAAGTCTAATACCTGCTACGCTCGATTTTGTGTGCAGATTAGGCATGGTAATGTCGATTAGCATCTCAATGGGTCAGATAATAGGGGCTATTGTGTTTGCACAAGGGATTTCTGGAGGTTTACTGTAAAACATAAAAACCATCAGTATCTTACTGCGTCAACAGGCCAGTTTATTTATAGCACACCCACACAGTCACTCAGACTCTCATTCCAGATATCAAATGCTCTTTAATTTGATCCCACTACTAAAATATAAATTATATTCTGTTATGAAAAGAGAAATGAAAGCTCAGACCCATAATCAGCATGTATCTTCCAGAGTAACCACAAACAATTTCAACCCTAAAAGTGAGAGCCTTGCTCAATCATTCTACACTCTGCATTCAAAACAAAGTAAAAGGCATTTAATTCAGGTAAATAAATAAATAAATAAATAAATCTGATGTGAAATTAAATTAAGGTGAAAGTGAAATGTACAAAATTACATGAAATATGTGACAGGTATCTAGCTATTCTAAATTATTATTATTATTATTATTATTATTATTATTAAATAAATAAATTATTCTTTAAAAAGCCTGGCACAACTGGTGGTCATTAAGAAACTTATGATAAAGTAAACAATGTTATTATGGTGAGACAGTGATATACTGATGAAATACTGAGAACACCGAAATTCTCAAAGATTAACATGTTAGAAAATTGTCACAAAGAGTGTGAGAATATTTTAATAAATTCTGCCCTCCAAACTAAAATTTCTAAAATATCATTGTTATATATATATATTCATTGTTATAGTAGGCTACATTCAGACAATAATCAACAATAATGAAGAAAAAAAAAACTGTGATCACTAGACATTTTTCCCCACGTGTTTTACGTGATGTGTGCAATTTAGCAGTTACAATATTTGTTGTTGTACATTAGCTTTCATATTTTTGTTTTGTGTTTCATAGTTTTGCCGTTTAATATTTGCTAAGAAGCCTATAATAAGTTATTTCAAGGTCGGTCCCATTGTGTCAACACGTAGCAATACGTGAGTCGTCGTGAGCCCTGTATCTTTTTACTGCCATAAGGGGAATGTTCAATAGCTCTATGTAGTCAAGTTTATAATGTACGTAATTAAAAATACAAAACTGAAACAAACTCGCTTAAGTACAACAAAAGAAAGCATGTTCAAAATAGCACTGTGTGGAGCAATTCTCGCTAAAACAATAAACAAACGCTAAAACACGCGCAGCAATATAAATAACACAATTGCTTTTCAAATGAAATGTTAGGCTGTCTAAGAGGGAAAACTTAGACTTAATTCAGGATTAACCTTAAAGAACCATACGAATATGATTCACCCAGACAGATATGAAATGATAGCATTAATGAGTCATATTAGAGTAATAGACCTATATTTATCTCAAGTTACATCATATAACAACCTTCTGCTCAAAGAAAGAAAATCCGCGAACGAGAGAAAAAGATTTAGGGACTTTTTGTCCGCCTTGATATCATCTGTAGACTCTGAAGACATCTTACCGATATCACCACGGTGTCTTCTCCTTTGAATTTCGGTATGTATTTGTCACCTCTGGTGATTTCCGATTCGTTAAGTGGCCTGAATCGGCACATCACCTTCACACAACATTCAGCCGCATCCACCATCGTGTATGATTTTATCCAAGGAAACTTTCTCTCCGGTCAGCAGATCTGGTCGTCCACCCCGCGGTCTGCAGAGGAATGCATCAATCAAACAATCAAAATGTCTCGACGCTTGCCAGTCGTTCAGCTCGTACGGTCCATTCCCACCGGTTGGGCGAAAGAAGCTTTGAAACTGAAAACAACCTCAGATAAAATAAACTCTTGGACACCGTTTCAAATAGCATGGAACATATAGCATAATCATTTAAAACGAGTTTTGTTGTCGTTGGCGGTAGCTGTTAGGCGCTAAAGCTGAGTGCACCTTGAGCGTCTGAAGAGCATCAGCACTGGACAGTTCCACCTTCTGCTGCTCCACGCGCTCTGACTGACGGCGGCCGCTCCTTCCGCACGCGCTTCTGCTGTCCAACAGCGCCTCTCCTCTCAGCAGAGCTGCCCATGGCTGCAACAAATCACAAAGTTCCACAAATAAAGAAATCAAGCAAAATATAATTTATTTGACGTACACGTACATAAAAGCGCCATCGATGTCATCAAGATGCTTTACAAAACATAAACATAACTTTACATGTAAACAAAGCAAACAAGCCAGACTTAAAAACATTAAAACAATATACACCAACCAGTCTAAATAATGCGTATGGGTGGAAAAATACATTTTCCGAACAAACACTTCCTGCCGGAAGGATAAAACAAACCGCGGATGGCCTTTTTTGCATTCAGTGAAAAAAAAAAAATCAACTGAACGATCAGTTATGTCGAAACGTATGTGAACGAATAATAAAAACACAGCAAATTTTGTAATTAAATATGTTAATAAATGAAGTATTTTTTTCAGTCGTTTTCTATTCAGTTGCTTTCTGTTATTTATTGTGTATTTTACAGCCTACACACACACGTTTAGATATGCTATTTGATAGTTTATTGTTTAACTTTTTTTCCTCAAGGATTTTTAATCAGCTACTACAAAATCAACAGTATCCGCAGTGAACACTAGAGGTCGTGGTTGTTCAAGTCTTGTATTTTTGTGATAATGTCAGAAACTTATAAAATGTTAAATCTGAAGTGTTACAGCCTACTGTAAAATTGTATGGTGTTCCAGTAAGTACTGGTATAGCAAAGATTCAATTAGATCATGATCAATCATTTCAGTGATCCTTTAATGGAGTAGAATACAGCTGTGTAATTCTGCCTATGAAGGCTGTTGGCCCCAGTGAAGGTCAATCATTGCAACTGAATCTCCCACAGAATGACTCCCAGGACAGCTTCTGCTCAACACAAATGCAAAGAGGCTACAAGAGACAACTTGTATATGAGGTTTGTGGTGCAGATGTAAAATATTGGCATAATAGAATGTGTATTTAAAATTCTTCCATTCCTTTAGTATCTTATGTTCACTAATCTGTATAAAATGTGTCTGGCTAACACTATCAAAACTAAAGAAGCAGAAGTATAATTCTAAATATTTTATGTGTGTGTGTGTGTGTATTATTATTATTTATAATATAATAAAATTATTTTATTATCATAACAACCAAATGCAAATGCTCATGTGGACATTTCTTCCCCTTTGAAAACAAAACAAAGGTCTCACGGTGAGTTTATTGTTTTCATGCCAAAGCTGGCGTCTCCTTGGCAACAGGCTGTAAACTCAAAGCTGCTTCAGGCAAATGTGCAATGAAGACAAAGGACTGACCCTTAAAAGACAAGGATGTAAGCACAGGAACTAATTTAACTTCATTTAACTCAAACATTTCAGAGAAGTAACAAACTGCCGACACAGGTGAGTCTTGCTGGTTCTTGCTGTAAGCAAAAGAAAACACTTTTCATTCTCTTATTTAGCAACTATTGTTTAACATCAAATATTTTTTTCTTGGGAAGTTCTATGACGATTTACGCATTATGAATTGTGATTATTGGTTTATAAGAGCTTCTGTTTTCCTTATGCAATAAATGCATGGTCATTTATTAATTTTTAATATTATCTAATATCTACTATTATTAAGTTTATTAGTAAATTATACAGGAAGTTATTATAGGGAAACATGTGCTACTAAATAACTTCAAAAGAAAACATTTACCATTTATTAAAGATGAAAAAATACTTAAAATATCCTTGCACTTAAACAGAACTGAGATTATGCATTGCCTTCAACATAAACATAACCACATGGAGCAACAAAGCAGTTCTTGTGCATGTTGTGAATATTGATAAAGATATTCATTACAGTTAGTGCATCAGAACTGCAGCTAATTTTCTGTCTTTGTGCATCTGCCAGAACAGTGGAGCATGAGTAAACATGAAAGAAGCAGATTGGTGGAGCAGCTGTTGAAGGAAGAGCTTGAGGCTGTTGCTCTGGGACTAGCAGGGAGTCTACACCTGGGACGAGATTGACCTGCCTCATGATTCACAGGGCTCCACTCCTCTTATCAGTGCCTGCAGGAGGGGTCTTACTAGGGTATGAGACAATAGGGTGATATTATCAAAACAAAGCGGAAACTATAGCTGACTTCTGTGTAGGAAAGCTAATGTAGTGTAATGGGGGTGTAATGTATTGACTAATATAATGGGCATAATGTTTCACTTACTGAAGTAGCTACTTTCTGCTACTTCCTGTTTTCTTGATATAATTGCTGCATTATGCATTAAACAAGAGTTACTGTAGTTGTAATAATATACAGTCCGATACAGCTGGGGGCTTTGAATGGTTTCGTATCGCTTCGTTTGTTTGAGTCTGTGCTTTGCTGATTGGGATTTTGCAGTGAATCTTCTTCACGTTACATTGTTGCATCACTAGGTGGCGACAAGTGACTGTTTTGATGAGTGAGTAATCCACTCAGCTGATTCACTCAAAAGAATGATACAAGACCGTACAAAGTCGTTCCTCATTATATAGTGCACTATTTGAGGAACAGCCATTTGTAGTGGTCTCCCAAACAATAGTGGACATACTGAGTGCACTGTTCAAGTCCAAAAAGGAGTGTATAACCCGATGAGTGTCACGCCAAATTAATACAAATAAAAACAATGTATGAATTTGCTCATTTGTTTTTATTTACCCATTCAGTGGACTGTAATAGTGGAGTAATGTTAATGTGGAGTAGTGAATGAGGTTAGGGGGAAATTTCTTAAGTCATTGAATCATTTACTCGACCGATTAGTTCAAATCGTCTGATTCCTTCACAGCACTTGCTCAGAAACTGCAACATAAATTTGCATCAGTTTCGTTTGTAATTCGCTGGCAGAGCAAAAATATACAAAGCAACTGCCAATAACGTGTCTAAAATGTAGGTTACTCAATATTAACTTATTGTTTATTGAATTGTTGTATAAAAGCAGTATCACACTTGCAGTCGTTAATGTCGGCATGGAACTCTCACTTGTTTGCTTATATATCATACACCTATAAGACTATTATTCACCTGGTTTATATTTTATTATCATTCAGGTACATTGCTTTTAACATATTTTAAACACAGGTGATGCATTTCCTTCTGAAAAGAGGAGCAGATGCTACACTATGCAACCATAACAAACAGACAGCCCTTCATGTTAGTCAACCAGCACTCCAGGGGGAGCTGTTGGCTATGATCAGAGACATACCCCATCAGAGGCAGCTCTCACTAGCAGCCTGGAGGGGAGACCTCTGCTGTCTACAGGACCTGATGGTGAGCAGCTCGGACTTCAACTTCCACTTGCCATTTGACTGTTTGAAATGTAATACAAACCTTAGTTTCACACACAGCGGGCTAGACTCCACTGGGAGTTCTCTGATGGATCAGTATTGGCCACCTGTCATGTGAGAGTGAGATATTTTTACACTCACCTCAGGAAATGGCTGGAGTAAATTACAATAAATAAAGCTTATATTGTTTGTGTGTTACAGGCCCAGACAGACTTGTTGGAGTTAAATAAACAGAACAGAGATGGACTGACCCCACTGATGCTGGCTGTAAGGGATGTGGATCTGTTTGAAGGATTGGAGACGCCGTGGGACTATCGACCTGTGGAAGTGGTGAAGGAATTTATGTCTTTTCCAATGTAAAGAAACCAATTTCAGCGTAATTTTTATCAATATCTTCTTGGATTTGTAATGGAAGTATAAAATATAAACAACAAATAGAAATGCAAAATATTTGGAAGATGTAGAATTGTAAACAGTAAAATGGAATTTGAAATGGACGGTTATTTAATGAAAAATAGTCACTAATCCATCTGCACTGATTTCCAGTGATACAAAGATCCTTGATGGAAGAGGTCATACTGCTCTGTGGTATGTCTCTCAGATCAAGAGCACCAAGAAGGAAGAACTCTTCAGTATAATGGATTCATCAATGCAAACAGGTAAAACGCTACATAATCCCAGTGTGGAAGTAAGCTATTTTCTGTGAAAGTGCAGTACGGTAAAAGTAATTATGCTACAAACCAGTGTCTTTATGATTACAGTAATACATTTTTTTAAATTATGGTAACGAATACCAGTTTGCAATACCAAGAGCACTCTCTCTTACGTTAAAATAAGGTGGATAAAAATTATCATAAATCGTGGACTATATCTACATGGTCCATAATCATTTAATATATATATAGTCCAATCAATGTTTTCATTGAATTTATTTGTCAATCATGTGAATATAGTGGTAGCAGCAATACCAGCTATAACTCATGTAATTCTCAAAACACTGTTTATAGAGTTTATACCAATGTTTAAACAGTATTATAAGAAAAAGCAACCATTTATTTGTAGAGCAATTCATTAGAAACCTGTTTATGTTCTCAATGTGATTACTTACTTTAGTATTTCAGTATTTGTATTGTATTTTGGAGAAACACTATTCACGTGTCTGGATGTGTCTTATTGGCCAGCGAGTCCTTCTGTACTCCCCAGCTGCTCTCCTACACATGGCTGTTGCACACCAGATTCAGATGGGATGAAGGTCAGGTGCTCTCACACTTCTTACTCATTATATACAGTGAATCTTAACAGTGTGTCCCGCAGAAATTCATTTGAACTGTGAACAAAAGCGTACAAACATAATGACGGCATAAACTGAATCAAATAATAAATTAGGCTCAGTGGGATTGTAAAGGCAAAGCCAATTAAATGTAGTTTATTTGCTCTGAAACATTGTGATTAAGCCCTTCATGGCGTTTCATTTGGCTGAGCCTTGGTCACAGGCATCACAGCTGGCTAATGATGGTGTTATTTGATTGAATAGACAGCCTCCAGATGGTCAGTAGTCAACAGGTGAATTAGTCATGTGAGATTCTGTGAAAGGTTATTGTAAGGGACAGTTAACCTCACAGCTTTTGTTTCTTGCTGCATACCAGCTGTGTCATTGATAACCTTTTATTTACCGAACTTTATTTTTTTGCAGAAAGAATCAGCTGAGATTATCATGGCACAAAAGGATCTTGCAGACATCCACCAAGGTCAGTCAACAACTAGACTTGTTCATTGTTAATCCTAGAAGACAGAATACAGTGTCAGAGGTACACCTGCAGGATCATTCCAGAATGACAGCAACTCTTTGTGTCCACTGGGCTTTCAAAAGCTTTGGCAACCTTTTCCACCACCCTCACTCACTCACTCACACACACACACACACACACACACACAGAGCAGTCTCAGACTCTCAGCCCATCCCTCAGAGAATCCATGACAATAGGAGGGGTGTGTCTGACTCTGCTTTTTGTGCTCCTGTTTCAAATGAGTCAGACTACACAAAGTCGTCCGCGAAGAACCTCTGACACTCACAGATAAGGATTATGCAAGACTCTTTGGTAATGTACTTTTTGTATATATTGCATATTTAGTTTACAGGTTGTGTGTGTATACACACAGTTAAAAAATTTGGGGTCTTTAAGATTTTTAAAAAATATGTTTGAAAGACAATTTACAGCTCAAAACCGCTGTTTTCTTTTTTATTTTGAAATGTAATTTATTCCTGATGACAAAGTTGAATTTTAAGTAGTCATTAGTCCAAACCTTTATTATTATCAATGTTGAAAACAGGTGTCCTGCTTAATATTTTTTATAGAAAAAAAAGTAAAACAATGTAAAAGTACTGTCACTTTTGAGAAATTGTGTGCATCCTTGCTGAATAGCATTAATTTCTTTCAAAAATGTAATTTTATATATATATATATATATATTCCATTATATAATTCTCATTTCATCATTCTCTTTGAGTAATATAGGTGTTGTCAGTTTTTATATCTGCGTCGTAGCATAACCATGTGGGCCATTTTACATGACCCATTTCACCCAGAGTGTATTTGGCTGTGTGTCTGCAGATAACAGGATTTGCTTTGAGGGTTGGATGGAGCCAAAGATAGACATCAGACAAGATGGCAGAGATGAGAGGAAACGAAGCAGGTTAGCCAGCTGACCGCATACACACCCATTCATCGCTTCCTCATTAAATTAAATTAGCATTCAGATAAACAAGAGAGCCAATCACAAGTCAACAAATCACACTTAAACATCACCAACAGCAGCTCTGTAAACGTAAAAATGCACAAACTGTCCTCACAAACAGTTTGCCTGCATGAAACCTCAAGTGCATTCAGTGGCTCTCTCTCATTTCTACACAAAGACCTTACAGAGGAGTACAGTTACAAGATCAAGCTGTTGTCAGCATAAGACTACGGTTCCAGGGTGTACCATTATCCAGATAGAGAGAGAGAGAGAGAGAGAACTTGTCCAAGGAAGATTTAACTCTGCCCTTACTGCTAAGAAACATTAAGCATGTTTCAAAAGAAGATATAGCTAATTTGTAAATGCTTTGAACAATGTGAACGTGCTAATGTAAATTAATTTTCACTCAGTCGGACTTCATCCTTGCCTAGCCTATGGAACAACAGAAAAGACTTGGGCAATATAAGGTCCTTGCATCCATCACTCAGTTTGACTTCTTCCTCGATACCTGTTCTTCCTGCTGCTCATGTGACTCAGCTCAGTAAGTCAGCACCAATGCTAATGGACCCTCTTCTTGATGCAAGTGTGCTGCTGCAAGCACGGACTAACATTCATAACAGTAAGTATAGACAGCTGTGTATTCTGAGAGAACTGTATTGTATTTAAAAAAACTACAGAGACTGATAATTAAATACATACAGAAATGCGCACAAACATGCATTTCCTGTAATGTGGTTTGACAGATTTCAGTGAATAAACAAGCCAAACAGTAAGCCAAAACGTTACTGGGTCCACTAGTTAAGGCTATTTCACGCTGCATCAATAGATGCTAACCAATGCCAGCCGACATGTTTGTCAGGTTTAGTTCGATCAATGCGTTACCCCTGTCGGTATGTGTTGCTGTTGGTTACCGTTTGTTTTCACTGACTGAACATGTTCAGTCAGCATTTGTCAGGTCGTAGACTGCCTAAGCAGTGACATAATCTGATGCTTTTTGTCGCTGGTCGGAGTCTGCCAGTGCAGTGTAAAGTAGCCTTTAGTAAAACTGCATGCCGTCCAGACTGGGTGTGTGAGGACTTACAAAAGTGTTTGTGGATTCATAGCCACAATCACTAATATTGCTCTCCAAACAGACCAGATAACCTTGACTGTCACCTAATCTCAGTGCCCAATGAATCCACTATTAACTGCTCTTTCTGATGAGACTGGAGGAGTTTCCAAAGAACATCTACAAGTAACACAAGAAGCAAGAGCAAGAAGGGAAGTAGTGCCAGTGTTGATCATTTTTGTTATAGAGTTTGTTATTAGGTTAGTCTGTGATCAAGGAGACATCTATTCATATTGCCAGGAGCTTGCACTAGAGTTAGAAAAATAGAATGGATTAAAAGAGAATGAAGAACTCACCATCTTAGAGACCCTGACAGAGATACATTTAACCCAAAATCTTGCCTGTGGAAAGCTTCCCCAACTGTCTCCTCACCTGATCAAGCTGTAGAGATAGTCTGAGAAGAATGAGCATGGGAACGTAGGGTATTTTGTCATCAGAAGACCATACATTAGAGCAGACCTTCACTAATGCTTTGTACAACCCATTAGGGACAGGATTACAGGCTAGTTTTCAAACAAACATATGTTGCCTACCTTGTGGTTGCTGTGTCACCAAAAGTGAGGACACATTGGCTTAATGTAGCTGGAGATAACTCTTCTTTTAGGGTTTAGAGTCTAGGTGCAACTTTGATTGTAATAAATGAGAAGCATTGTTGAGAAGGTTATCAAATGAAAGACAATAAAAGTTTTCAATTAACTACAGGACTTGGAGGAATTCACACAGGAGATGACGATAACAGACAAAAAGTGAGGAAAATCTTTTTTTTTTTTTTTAACACTTCAACAACTGCAAAAAAGTCTTGCCTTTAATACCATATTGAGTGTTGTGCTGTGATTTCCAGACACTACCTACTCTATGTTCAAAGTCACCCAAACATCTTGCTCCGCTTGACAATATATACAGGGATGGCTCTGCACGTTCAAGTCTTGAGCACCCAGTGCTCTTAAAACAAAGTAGCATCTTGCCCATCTCATCACAGTCCAGACGAAGACTGGAAAGGATCTCCAGGCCATCTTCCAGAAGATCCAGAGGCACCAGAGCAGGCAGTGAGGAGAGCAACTCCTGCAGCAGTAGTAGCCAAGAAGAGGATGAGACTGTGCCTCAAGATACACACAAGATACACGTGGGCTTAGAGAAGTCACTGAATCTGGAACTAGGGTTGTATTTGGGTTTTCAGGATTTAGTTAGTTCTTTAATACACAAAACTACAAAAGATAATGTAATTTCAGACAACAAGGAAGGCTATACAGCTATCAAATCGTTGACTGTTAGGGAGGTTGAGGATGAAATAAGATGCAAGTCTTCCAAAACAACTGAAAACTCAGAGGATTTTCAAAGGAAGTCTCCAACAATGGACTGCTACTCTGTCTCTGAAGGACCCAAAAGCATAATCAGACAGATACAACCTACGGTCAGAGGACCTTGTTTTAATGCAAGTGAGAAGCACTCCACCACTGTGGAAACTAGTGCAGTAGAACAAACTTCACATGAAAAGACCAAACCACTCAAGACGATCAACAGAAATGACAGTAAAGCCAAAACATCTATTCAGACAAATCAGTCATTCAATGTTCTGGCACACAGAAAACAAAGTACTGTTAAAACCACAAGGAGTAGGATGAATTCACCAATTCACTCAAAGGTGCAACTCAGAGAAAGTAAACCTACCAGCCCAGTTATTGCAGGAGAGTCTACTAATAAATATTTGCCAAGAGCACCTTGTAAAAAAACTGCACATGAAGCCCCAACAACAAGGGGGGTCTCTGAAACTTTTCAAAACATGAATTTGAGTGATGACAAGAATGTAAACAATAATGGCCAAAACCAACTTCACAGAGATCTGAGAAGTGCAAGAGTATCCAAAAAGTCAGCAACAGGAGCAGTACAGCGAGCAAGGTCTGCTGTGGATTATGTCACTTACAATGACATGTTTCTGAAGATCAGTCATGGAGATGAAGGTCCAGCAATCTATGAAATGTTTGCGACTCCACTTTATGAAAATCTTAGAATAGACAGTTCTGCGGAGAGAACCAGACAGGTCCATACAGCACTTCAAGTTAAAAGACAGATCAATGGTAAAATGAGGGGCCAAAAAAGAGAAGAGGTTAACCGAAGGAAACAAGCTCAATCAGACAGATCCAGCAGAGCCAAATGCAGGCAGCTCAAGCAGAGGGATAATGTGACCAAAGGGATAAAGAAACACCCACCTTCTTCAGAGAATAAATGCCAAGTCCTTGTAACTTCTGCTTGCGGAACGGTCCAAGAGAATAAATCTGAAATGCACATCGAGGGTGATAGGAAGAAGATTTCAAGCGCAGGAAGACAACATACTTCCATACTATCAGTGATTGAAGAAGTACTTTCCAACACTGTATCCAAAACAAGTCTCATAAAGGAAATAATACATCAAGAACAAACTCCAGCTGATGCAGGTTCCAAAAGTGAACCTGAAATATCACGAGAGACCAAATTGCCATCACAGCCCCTTATCAATACCTGGACAAGTGAGGAAACGGTATCACCTGTGTACCACAGGTTTCTAGATGAGGTTGGTGATGGACTTCTCACAGATGACCTGTTGAGGTCTTTGGCAGAGGAGTTGATCTCACTCGAGAGAAGAGATGTGGAAACAATTGAGACTGAAAAGGAAGATATCACAGAGTTCAAACATAACGTGCCTTTAAAATTTAAGAAATTTTTAAATGAGGTAAAATTCTAACATATTTCACTTGTACATATAGTGTCAACCAACCCTGCTCCTAGAGAGCTACCTTGCTGCAGATTTCAGACTCCTACTCTGCTGCAACACACCTACCTGTAATTTTCAAGTAACCCTGAAAACCTTGATTAGCTGGTTTAGATGTGTTTGACTGGGGTTGGAACTGAACTCTGCTGGATGGTAGCTCTCCAGGAACAGGGTTGGCTACGCCTGTGATATTTTATGGGCCGTTACATTGAGTTTCTGTTGTCCATCAGGGTGCGCCCTCAGGTGAACTGCATTACACTAATGGATCTTGCTCAGATGATGCTATTACATGGACAAAAGGAGAGGTTCTGGGTAAAGGAGCTTACGGAACAGTAGGTGTTTTAATGCAATCATTTTAAAGCACCCTTCTTAGCTTTAACTTAATCATGATTTGCAAAATGTTCTCCAAGCATAATCAAATGTAAAGCTTTTGTTATGTTTCACATTTTATGTGATATTATTCATAGGTGTATTGTGGGCTAACCAGTCAAGGTCAGCTGATTGCTGTAAAACAAGTGGCACTGGATGCTTCAACTTCAGAGATGGCAGAAAAAGAGTATGAACGCCTGGAGAGAGAAGTGGATCTTCTTAAGACCCTTCATCACACTAACATAGTTGGTTTCTTGGGCACTGCTCTCTGTGAGAATACTGTAAGCATCTTCATGGAGTATGTTCCAGGTGGCTCCATCTCTAATATCCTGAGCCGGTTCGGACCCTTGCCAGAGAAGGTCTTTGTTCTATACACTCGACAAATTCTGGAAGGTGTTGCCTATCTTCATGCTAACAGGGTCATCCATAGAGATCTGAAGGGGAACAACATCATGCTTATGCCCAACGGAGTGGTCAAGCTAATCGACTTTGGTTGTGCTTGCCGCCTTAGCTGTCTTCAGACTTCAACTGGGAGTAAGAGTGACCTTCTGAAGTCTGTGCATGGTACCCCATACTGGATGGCACCAGAGGTGATAAGTGAGACAGGACATGGACGAAAATCAGACATCTGGAGCATTGGCTGCACTGTGTATGAAATGGCAACAGGAAAGCCACCCCTTGCACACATGAACAAGATGGCAGCCCTCTTTTACATTGGGGCTCAAAAGGGCTTAATGCCATCTCTGTCTGATGACTTCTCTACACATGCAAAGGGCTTTGTCAAGGCTTGCCAAACCAGGTAATTTTCTCTTTTACTCAGAAATGAAGTACTTGCTCAGGTTATTTTGTGCTGTTTTTTTTTTTTTTACATGTATATTATTAGTCTAAGTTCTCCACACATTATCTTTTGTTATGTAACAGTGGAACAATTTTACTCTTTGCAGAGATCCAAAGCAACGACCTTCAGCAGAGGAACTGTTAAGACATCCATTCATCTCTCATCACAGCCAAGCCTGCAATAGGCCAATCAACTGAAAACTTAATTCACCAAAAAAGTGACTTTTAAAAACAATGATACAAACAAACTGACATTGTGAGGCAACATAATTTAACATGGAGAAAAATGTAATTTATAAAATAAAACAGTGAAGATCTGTAAATAGTTATTTGACAAATGTGCCAACAAGTTCTTAACGCAATAAATGATCACATAAAGACTGAGGTTAAGGTAGTGGAAACCGTGGAATTTATTATTAAATCTAAATAAATTTGGGAAGACAAAAAAAAAAAAAAAGAGTGCCAGGGTTTGCACTTGCCTTATCCAACTGCAATTCAGCGATCCAAAGAAAAATGATGGTTTTTACAATGCTGGCCTCATTTACCAATGGCTTCACACTAAAAAGAATCAAAATCAAAAAAAATCAAAACCACTCATCCGTATTCAGAAATAATGTTGAGGGCCTGTGAAAGCCCAGATCTCTTTGGGTCAGCACTGTGATAATGAACTCAATCTCCTTTTAACCCACGCATGTTTCTGGTCATTTGTTACTGACTTACAGAGTTGCACAAATAGGCTACTGTTTCAAGCCAAGAAATATATAAAATGCACTTCACAGCGAAGGTTATGTAAACTTCATAGAACTATACTTTTTGAGGCACAGCCTTTGGCATCCAGCTTAAGGTCATCTTGAAGGTCAAAAAAGGTACAAATTGCATGGCCTCTGACAACATGCCAGGTAATTGGCAGGGTGTGGATTGCCTGCTAGTTCACCCTCTCCTGATAACAACATGGAACACCAGTTCTAGAACACATCACTGGAAGGCTGCGCTAGTAATGCCAATGTGATAGATTCTAACACTGAGTCACAAAATCCCCCCTACCCCCATATATATATTTTACAAGCAGCTCCAAACCTGAGAAGTTATGGTACAGCTTTTAACATACGAGAATGTATGTAAATTTTTCTTCACAATCTGTAAACAACTATCTTGTCCCTTTCATTATAAACATGCAGCTCACATAGAAGGTATCACATGAGGGGAAAGGAAACAAAGAAACGTTCAAGGAACTATGGAACTGAAATCTTGATTCTGCATTCCTTCTACTAACTTTGTTTAACAAATGAGAGGAGCGTCAGTCATTTTAGAGGGTGCTTTCAGTCTTATAAATTTTTGTGTGGCAAAAACTTTCATCACTCATTACGCTTTTATCATGAAAACTTTTTTTTTTTTACTATAATGGCCCTGACATTCATATACTGGCTCACGCATACAGACTGCTCGTGAGGGAATACTGAGGAAAAGCAGCAGTTATACAGAGATGGCGAGACTGAACCGAACTGCCAGAAGATCGGGAAGCATTTTTATTTTCTTTCTCTTACTCTTCACATTCCTGTTTTTTCCTCTTCCTAATAATGAAATCTATGCTTGATTTTCTTTTATATTTTATCTTCTTTCCTATCAGTTCAAGAGTCCATTCCTTGGGCACTTAACAGCGACTCAAGCGTGTCAAAAGTATCTTTGTAGTCTGTGTGTTGGCCATTAGCTAGGCCGGCGCCCTCAGGGCCATGGCTCTCCACTGGTTTCCTGTCCAGTTTCACTAGGGTGCTGAGATGTCCGTAGCCCACCTGGTATGTGACAGGGGGAGGGGGGAAGGGAAGGTTAAGAACAGAGCTGCGAGATGACACACACTGCTGAACAGAGGAACAATGAGAGGAACTACCTGCACCGCCTTTGGAGCTTTTGTTCTTTTTGGAGTGGTGATTGTGGCTGGCTTCGGGGTTCACCCTCTTGCGTGAGGAACTGGAAGCTGAGCTTGTGCCATCGCCACCGGAGCCTACTGGGCTCCGAAGGGCCAAACCAGATATGGGTGCCTCAAGGTTGCTCCTGCCGTTGCCGCTATGCGTGTGCGTATGTGAGTGGCCGTGTTTGTGATGGTGACGACGGGCTGAGTGGTCTCTGTGTTTCTCCTTGCTCACAAGCGGGCTGGAATGTTTGCTCTTTGCAGCACCCTCATCAGAGGAGCTGTGCCGCTCAGAGGAGACCTTTATTTTCATTTTTAGCTCCTCCTTATTTGATCCCCCCTTCTCGCTCTGGGAGGGGACAGGAAGACGCAGTTTTAAAGAGCTCCCTTTCTCGCGTTTGTCCTGGAGCTTATCCTGCCCAGGAACGGGCAGCTTCATCTTCAGGGGTGAGGCAGTGGTGGCTCCTGCTCCCTGCTGCCCATGAGACAATTGGGGCAGGTGTTTGCGGTGATCCGTCTGTGTTGGAGCACCATAGACCTCCGTCTCCACATTCTGATGCTCTTGCCTGCGTTTCTGCACAGCCAGCTCAGCAGTGTGTTTCTCCCTGTACTTGTCCAGAGACATTTTCTGTGTGGGTGCTGCAGGTGGAGGAAAGGCCGTGGCCTGGTGCTTCGCCCCACCGCTGGCCTTGTGTTCCTGTTTGGCAGGGTTGAACTCTGCGCTTTTGTCAGGCCGGTGTGGGTGCATAGTACTGTGTGGGGGAAGCTGTTTGACAGAATACTGGTCTGAGCGCACTTGGTCCTGAGGCCAGTCACTGGGGGCGGTGTAAGTGTATGAGGTTCCCTGCATGTTGGCAATGGAATCAAGAGAAAGACTGCTGCTTGAATTGCTTGGCAGCGTCACTGGGAAAGACGTTGAGGCTTTGGAGAATGCTGTATTTGTAGAAACCCCGGGAAGGGCATCCATCAAGGACATGTCCTGGGATAATGAAGGTCCCGCTAAAGAGCTGCTGTCTGAGGCCTGACCATCTGATTTGGGCTTCTTAGCAGCTTGTGTAGCCTAGAAATAAACACAACAACAATTATGTGTTATCCAAATTAAACAATGTAAAGACACCAAATGCATGACTTATCTAATCACTTACCCTCCAGTTACGAATCCTCTTTAACCTGCTGGGTGTCTTCTCTAATATTTGCAGAAACTCGTGGGTCAGTTCTACAACAAAATTTGAATGAATATAAATCATGGGTTACTTGCACAACAAATAGGGAAAAATGAGCCTTACATGGTAATTTAGGGGAATGACCATTTACCATCAAGAAGTTCAAGTGTAACTGAGCTATCCACATACTCCCACCAGTGCTTTCCATCGGTGGAAACAGGGATCTCCCAGTTGGACCACTTGCAGGCCAGATGAATGCAGACACAGGCGATGACTGTGGGCTTGTACTGCAAGCAGAAGGTGGTGAGGTGCAGACTGCAAGAGCAGCACGTTATGGAGGAAGAAAAAAGACACAGAAAGAGCACAAAACGATCAGTCACTGAGCAGATAGAAAGCAGTGTTGAACATCTAGAGAATATTATAAAGGAAGCATTGAAGCCACTAAGATAATCCCCAATTGTGAGTAACATACTTCCAAAATTTACCTGCACAGTTCAGAAAATACTTGATGTAGCACCATGCAATTTATTCACATTTTTCAATTTAGACGTTACAATTTTTTCCCCTCCAAATCTACAGTTTTGTGCTCTAAAAAAAGTACACAGTAGTTTACAATGGGTACAAACTGAATGGGAAAAGACAACATGAGAAGGGAAGCCCTGATCAAGAAATTTTTGATACCTGTCAGGGAAAAAAATTCAAGCAGGATTACTAAACATGTTATCCATGTAAAGATGCACAGATTGTCTTAAGAGGAAATGGTCTGTAAGGCTTAATGTCGGAGTGCAGACAGCCAGTTCTGATCAGCAGCTGATCAATTGCATCATCCCTGCATTTTAATTTTAGAATAGCTGTAGAAAGTCTAAAAATGGTTCTATAAAATAAATTTTTCTTTGTGGAATTCAATTTGTGCAAGCAAAAAAAATAATAGGTTTGTTACTCATAATCAAGGGTAAACTTGATACTGTTGACATAATACTGTACATTCAATAACAGGCATAAAAGCCTGCAGTCAACAGAATCATAGGGAACAATAAAAGCAAACAAGCATATGGTTACCATCCATATTTACCACATAAGAATTGCAAGCCCACATAATAAAAAACAAAGCAGGGCTGACTGTTTGGCCTCATCAAGTGCTTATTCTTTAATCTCTGTAAACTTGCCCACATCTCTGCTAGGAAAAAAAAAAAGGAAGTGCATCTAAACTCCATCAATAGCCCCTGAAGAAGAAAATGCTCACAATCTTTTAACATTCTTTCACTGAACGAAGTAGTGTTTTACTGACATTTGAGACAAATAACAATAAACTGAAGCCTCAGTCAAAGCTGGATGGTAACCCTGTGCTACAGAACAGAATCAATGTTTGGACATGGGGTAAGAGGAGCCTTTAAATCCTAATGCAACAAAGACAAACAAATGATCACTGTAACATTCATTAATTGCATTAGCTATAGGTGATCAAGACCTAAAAAAAAAAACTACTACTCTACTTTTATTCAAAAAAAAAAAAAAAATGCGAGGAAAAACACACAAGGGAATTAAAATTATGAGATCATCCATCATTGGACATGTTGGCGATACAAAACTGGGTTGGTTTATCAGTTAAGTTCCATTAATTCAGTTTCAAGTCCACATCCTTTGGGTAACATGCTCTTGTTTGAGTGCAAAACAAAAGCCAAAAAAAAAAAAAAAAAACCACCCTCGATGGCCACATTATATGCAGACCATGTGTTGCGCATATGCCGCTCTAGTCCCATGTTCAGACATTACATACAATGCTGCAGTATCCCTATGCAAACTAGGGGGCAAACACTAATGACAGCTGACCTGATTTAAAAATAATGAAGACAATAACTACACAATGAGGGACAACAAACAAACACAAACAAACAAACAAAAAATCCTCTATTTGATTAAATTACAATGACGACTACACCCTTTAAGGACCTTTTTTCTCCACACCTGATACTAACAATTTTTCTAGATTATAATGGGTATAAAAATACATAGCCAATGAAACAACTATTTCAATTAGAAAATAAAATCAAACAGGTCCTTAATGGGTTTATTTGCATTAAAACATAGGTATATCACAACGGAAGCACAACAGATGTCTGTATCTCAAAATCAATTCAGGCATTGAATGACAAAAACAAATTAAAATAAATAAAAAATATGTACTTCTAAAGAGTTTGAATACGAAAGACCAAAACAAAGGTTCAATTATCACTTTGAGAATAACAAAATCATAGGAAAAAACAAAGGGGTCTGGGTACTTACCGTGAGGACTTCTATGTAATGTTTACATCTGTGTAATCTTTAGCTGCTATTCAGGCTACCAAAGTGTCTTTTTTAGACAAATGCACTTCTGTAACTGAGCAAACGTGAGGTTCAAGAGCACCACTACACTTCACATTGTGCATTCAACCCCTCTGTGCCAACAATGATCCCCCGTACAATACACCGCACTGCAACCGGGGCCGGTGCCACCGAACCCCCTCCCTACCCTGCTCTGAGGGCATGTTTGAGGGGGGGGCATCCCAGTAGCCACCGGTGCAAGGAGGGTGTTGGACACTGGTAGGGTAACCTGCAGTAAAGGAAGCTATAGTGTGCAGTCACAGTGCAACAAATGAGGTTCTGGATAACAACCTGTTGGTAGCCATGAAATAGGAAGTCTGTGCCAGATCCTTGCTTGCTGTGAAAGTAAACAGAGAGGGAGAGAGAATGGCAAAAGAATGAGAGCGAGCTAAACTGTACACGCGAGTAAGAATGAGACACATTTACCCTCAATACAGTGAGCTTTACCTCTCCATGAACTGCATGCTTAGCCATAGTTCAAAAGTTTGATTCAAAGATTAAGCAAGCACTGTTTAATATCTAAAGTTGATTGCAGAGAGCATATGAAGGAAAATCTATACCTCGCACTAGCTGGGAACATTTCACTACATCAGTGTGTGGATGTTCAATTGTTATTTCAAAGCCTGCAATATAAAGCACATGAATTTCATTCACAGCTGAATCACACTGCTATCAACACCTGTGGATCACGAAGGATAATCATGCATTAGTTAGAACAAAGCCTTTAAAACAATGTGGAACTGTTGAGATGATACCCATGTATCATGTTGCAAATTAACTGATTGAATTAATTTGGTTTCTTTGCAACCAGGTTTAAAATCACCATTCTGGTGAATTTAGTCATGATGATATAACTTTTCAGGCAAATGCTCTGCTTTTTTGATTTTTTCAAAAGTGAACCACTGTCAGCAAGTCTTCTATGTTCACTCTAATATTCAGTTGAAAGAAACCTCCTTCCATAGACTTACCTAAAGTCTGCAGCACTATGGTTTCAAGTATCACCAGCTCTTGAGCTTGCTGGAGGTATGCCTGAAGTTCAATAGACAATCATTACATGAGGCTTGTAATGTGTCTTTCTGTATCTTCAACCCATAAACTGAATTCTCTGCACTCTTCCAATTACAGGCAGCATTAATTGTTTGCCACACAATTATTTTCTATTTGTCTTTTTCCAAGACAATTTTTCTCATTCAAGAGAGATTTCTGTCCCAGCACTGACACGCTGGATGTCTAATGTCAGTGTCTCACTAGTCCATTTTCAGTTGTAAGCCTCATTTACGTTGTTGCTTGAGAATTGAAGGGAGTCACGGGTTCTGTGAGATTCACATTAACAGGAAAGAAATAACAGAGGCATTTGTTTAAACTGTCTCCCCTCTGTCATTCTTAAAGGAATAGTTCACTCAAAAATGAAAACCCTGTCATCATTTACTCACCCACATGTTGTTCCAAATACATAAGATATTTGTTTATCTTCAAAACAAACGAAGATATTTTGGGATTTCTGGAAATGGATTTCCATTGAAAGTTCATTCACTCAAAACTGGTGTCAAGCAAGCATGTTTGAGCTTTCTATAACCATATTTGATAAGCTTTATGTATACGTGATTAATGTATATATGTGCACAAGTACATACATAAAATTTATTCATATATAAAGTGATCATGTCAGAAACTAGGACTAAATCATTTGGTTAATATGGATTTTATGATCTCTACATCAACTTTTTAAAGTGTCAAAGTTTTGGGTGAATATCTGAAATAGAGGGGAAAAAATCTGTCAGGTTTCATTCAAAATAACTTCATTTGTGTTTTGAAGCCGAATAAAAATTGAATGGGTTTGGCACAACATGAGGGTGAGCAAATGATGACAGTTTTTTATTTTTTGGGTGAACTAAACCTTTATTAGTGTATGTGACATGTAACAGAAGAGGACAAGATTTTTAAAAACAGTTGGCAGATTAAACAAACCCTGATCAAAATCAAATTGTTTGGAGATGACTAGTGAGACGCCTGATTCTGTGGCAACAGAATCTAAACACTGTTCTGGCTGCAAGTGTAGCAGAAATTATCAAGTGTGATGAAAAGGTTGAGGAAATTGAAGAAAATAAAAAACAATAATTCCTACTTACATTACTCTTTGTGTCCAGTGGAGGCTCCTGGGGGTTTAAACACGCATGCGCTACTTTAATGACATGTTCGAGTTTCCGTGGTTGCTCTTCAACTTTTGCAGCCAGAAACAATGTTGTTGGGGAGATGGTCTGAAGACGAAAGAAAAAAAAATTAATGGTCATGTCAAAAGATGCAAGCCTACTTTAAAAAGGCAGTAGGCTGTCATCATTTACTCTAATGTTGTTCCCAACCCATAAGACTTTCATTCATCTTCGAAACACAAATGACGATACTTTTAATGAAACCTGAGACATTTTTTTGACGCTTTCAAAATAAATAATAAAAAGATCATAAACTATATGATTTGAGGATTTAGCCTTCTGAAGAGACACAATCACTTTAAATGAACAATTTAATTTAGACATTTACTCACATGGAAACATTGATCAAAACACAAACATCAGACATGGTAAACGGAAGCTCAAACATATTGCTTGACTTGCGAGAATCAATGAGTTTTTTTCTCAAATGTTTTTAACGGAGGCACAGAAATCTCTACAGATCTCATTAAAAATATGTTCATTTGTATTTTGAAGACAACTGAAAGTCTTAAGTGTTTGGTTTGACATGAGGGTGAGTAACTGATGACAGAATTGTAATTTTTGGTTAAAGTGTCCCTTTAAGACATCACCAGAACAGATGAAAAATGTAATCACAGCTGGGTAGACCAGATATTACCAGTCCACACAGTTTCATTGCTGTGGTTAACACAGTGTTCTATAATGTATCTATTTCACTTTCATTTGGGAAATTTGCGTTTGCATTAACAGTTGCACTGAGGGACCTTTCTTAAACTCCAGGTGAAACACAGGCTCATGAATATTCATATGGTTGAAAAGGGTAGGCTACGTAATAGATGCAGGCAGTGTGCATTGGAAACACTTACATTTCTGTGGAATTTGGTGAAAGAGTGGTACATATAAAATCTGTGCATGTAAACAATGGCAGTATTTATTGTGAGTTGAGAACTGATGTTTAAAGTTAAGGAAAACGTAGGGTTACGTAACTTCAGCCATTTACTGACCTAATTACGCATTCGCGTTTGGAGTTGCCCGAAATACCAATATTTTTAACAAACGTCAAAATATTTATATAATTCATATACTGACAGGGTTCATTAGTGCAGAACGGCCTGCTCGCGTGCCACTGACATCACAGATGCGCGTGAGCTGCGTGCTGTCACGATCCTAAACGACTTGAACATAACATAAATTCAAGGTAAGGCTAGCTCATTATTGTTACATATAGACAGACTAACTTATAGCAAGCTATATAACATGTATATACACAAATCGTACGTTAATCATTTGTGCAACATGAACATTAATTAGCAAGCGCCTGTCCTAGACTAAGTGCGCGCTGCTACCATAAAGGGGTTTACTTGTCAACCTCAAATAATTTCAGCCGAATTCAGAGTTATTATAGATATTCATGGTACACAAAAATGATATATATTATTGGTGTGAAGGCAACACAAACAGTCACAGCGAGAAACAGAAACGGGCCTGCTGCTGTAGATCAGCTCGTCTGAAGGATACACATTTAGTCTCTGGCCCATGTCCTGAATAAGATTCGCGGCTTGCTGTCGATACGACAGTTCTCTGTCTGGCTCCACTCCGCAGCGGCGGGACGGGGTGTTTTCGAGCTGTTCCCGGGTAAAAAACCATTTGGACGATGATCCCCGGCACACCGCCATTACCGTCCAGCAGACGAACAGAGAACGAGCGTCACGCACGCGCCGCGTCAAGTCATTGACGTACGTCTCACAGCGCGGTTCTGCTGGGAACTGTAGTTTACTTCCCTCATAGTTTTATCATTAATGTCGTTATAGAGTATGAATGAGGATGTTATACGTGTACAAAAACTGTGTGGTTTGAGTAATATTTTAAAATAAGTTGTACAGAAATCCTTTTGAGTTAATTATTTAAAGCAAACACCAGACTCCTTTTTAAAAGTGGATCGTCCTTTTACATTTATATCTTAGGTGTATGTAAATATTACTTATTCTTTGTGGTTCAACATAATTTATTTAAGGCACTTTTGGTTTAACCATTTTTTACCATTTAACAAGCCATTTTTTTAAACAGAATTTAAAAATAGAAGGGCGTGCCGTACTTAAATCAATACAAAATAAAACAAATCAAGTAAGGTTTAATCCTTATGATCCAGCTCTTTGGTAACATAAACAATCTTCTGATACACACTGCTACAACTGATCATCAGTCACTCAAACTGTTTTCTTGACAGTCCTAAAAACTCCAAAGCATTCCCAGCAAGCAGTTTATCCTAAACAAATGAGTATAATGAAGATGAGTTGTAAAATGACAATGTATTTGCAATTTGATGTTTGTAGTGAAACCTAGTGTGTTCAGATAGATAGATAGATAGATGGATGGATAGATAGATATAGACAGACATACAGATAGACAGATAAACAGACAGCTGTTTATCTTACCTTTAGTGAACTATCAAGTTCATCCATGGATTCAATCAATGTGCCTGGCTCCAGTTCCCCCAGTGGAAATGGGTAATCTGTGCCTAACATCACTTTATCCTGCAAGAAACAGAATCCTTTATTAAAACTAATATAGCAACTAAAACTAAAACAGCAACTAAAATCATAGGTGTATATTGCTGCACAGTGTTTATTACCAGAATACAAATGTCCTAGACGTGGAAAATCTTGCTTTGCATTATTCATCAGTTAGAGTTCACTTAGGTAGCTCCTTATGTAAGTTGCTAACAAAATTTTATTGTGACTCTTATGTTACAGGGAGATTTTATATTACTGTTGATATAAGAATTACAATAACTACCTTTCCTATGACTTCCATGAGTAACTTCAGTGAAAGTGGGTCATGCACTAGAGAGTCGGTGTAGAAAGATCCTAAGTATTTGCGTGGGTTGATCTTGTTGTCAGCTGCACAAAGATCAGGTCACACTTTAAAGCCATGCTCAATTCGGCCAATAGTGTATGGGAAAGCACCACCTGGAACCCAAAGTGTGATACAACATCCCTCAAGACAAGTAATAGCAAAAAAAAAAAAAAAAAATGTCTTTATAGCTCAAGGTTATCACCACAGTAGTTTTGCTCTACAATAATTTGTAAATTGATTATCTAAAAAATACTATGAGTATTTTTACCTCCATGAGCAAAGCAGACCTTAAGTTTGGGAAATCTTTCAAAAACACCTCCAAAAATCATTGAACAAATTGCCATTGTAGTTTCTGCTGGCATACCTTCAGGAAGAAAAAACATTGGGGCCAAACAATGATTATGACATACTGTACAGTATTGTCTTCCACAAAGCCACAAATGTTTTTAAAAACATGAAAAAAATTAAATAAAAAAAACGCAATCAGATTTTGTTTTAAATTTTTTATTTACTAATCAGAATCTGCTATTAAATATATATTATACATATATATATATATATATATATATATATATATATAAAACCTGTAGGACGTCACATTAAGACACTCAGTCAAACCCACCAACTAACCAAGGCAGCCAGTATTTTGCCATTCTACCATCTGTCTGCATGTCCCATGGATGCACAAATATCGAGCAGTTGAGTTCCCCAGCGGCCTGTAGTAAGAGGCAAAATATTGGTAACAATATTTCACACTGAGACAAAACTGAATGACTACTTGAAAAAATAATCACAAAGAGACCAAATACATTAGTGTGACTGTGGCATGTTCTTCTAAAAGCAAATAGACTTACAGCATAGACAGGATATAGCTCTGGGGCATTGAGGTCCCATGTGTTTATATGAGAGCCAATTTGCACTCCAGGGAATCCTAGCTGATTCACACACCGTCTCATCTCCTGTACTGCCAGATCAGGGGCCTGCATGGGCAGAGTACCCAGCCCAATGAAACGCTTTGGGTATTGCTTCACTGTAGCAGCCAGATCATCATTCAGTATCCCACACAGGTCCAGTGTGTCATGAGGTTTGGCCTTTAGAAATGCAGAGTATACAATATATGAATGTATACAGAGGAATTTAATCTCTATATGATCTAATATAAGATCTAACACAGGAGAAAGTATTAAAAAGGAAGAAAGCTGTCACTGGGGTGGCACTGTAAGGTACAAAAGCTAAAAAGTTTTTATTTTTATCTTATTTACCCCTATATGGTACATATTAGTACTTTAAAAAGACATAATAGTACCTAAAGTGCATATATTAGTACCTTTTGACCACTCCAGTGAAAAACTGTCACTTTTTTTCTGAGAGTTTATCACTTAAATTTTCATGTTAATTTTCATGTTACGTCTTACCCAGTAGCTGAACATCACGGGCACAGTGGAAAGGGCCTGTACTGTCACTCCTAAAAAAAAAAAGAAAACAAATCTCAGTAATAAATATAACAATGAACTAAAGTTGAACTTATCTGAAGATAATGTTGAAATAAATGTAGATATTTATTTGATAAAAAAAGTATCTGAAAACAAAATCACAAAACAATCCATTACGAAATAACCACTACTTTACTGTATTTACCATGCTTGTCCATATCTTGAATCCGAGCCTTTGCATCCCAGCAGTTTTCCTGGATCACTCTAAACAATTTTCCATCCTTCATCATTTTAGCTTCTCCCTGGTACACACAAACCCATGGTAGGAAAAATTAGCCAAATCTGACATTTCTGTGACCATGCACTGGTATCCACATTGCCACAGGACACTTCGTACTTTCAGCCACTTGGTGGCAGTGTGGAGAAAGGTCAAATACATACAGTAATTCGATGCAGTGGACTTTAGATAGGAAGGAGGTGCAAAGTTTTTTGCTTGACAAGCACATTTTACATCAGCAATCAATGTTCATCTGCGGTGCAGAGAATATGAATTTAATTTCAGAGTGGTAAATTATGATGGACATTTTTGCTACAATTACCGTTATTGCAGTTATTCAGTCTATATTGTTGTTTATGTATACATTATAGTCATAAGACACAGCTGAAATGGTAAGATTTATCAAAGTCTATGTGTGGGTGTGTTTATATATGCAGCAGCCGTATTGTTGTGCTCAAGGTGAACTGGTTTTAGTCTGACATTTTACTGAAGCTAAACCCCATGTGGAGCTCTACAGCTGCTCAGACAGGGAGTGCAGGGAAGGCCTGCTGTCCTCTTCTCTTGCCGATATTCTCAAGAATGCATGCTTTCTAGGAAGTCTTGTTCGTTTGGTTTGAAAAGAAAAGCATTGGAGCCCGAAGAGGAATTAATGTGAAAAACTGGGCTGCTACAGTGACTCACATCAAAATGTTTTATTGAGCAGTTCTGTACATTATTCTTATTTTTATTCAGTGTTTCCGTTTTAGAGCTCTTCCTACTGCACAGAAGAACAGAATAAGCTGAGCATCTGAGTAGACCAGAAACCACCTGAGACACCAGCTGAAGTGCAGAACAGAACAATCCAATTATTCTAAAAGCCTGCAGGTATAAAGAAGCTGGCAGATGCTTTAACATCCTTCTGCTCTGAGTGGAGGATCAGATCTGTCTCTTCTGCCCACTCATTCCTCATGGGGGTCGCAACATACTCTCACACGCTCACACTTTCTCTCTGGAAGAGCTCGCAAGAGATCATGCCAGCTGGATCTATGGCCAAGCATGCAGAACCCTTTCCGTCCAGCTGGTGTTCTTCCACCATCATCACACTAAACTGCAGGCTGAGCTGATTTTCTCTATGAGCAATGATCAGGTGTGTAAAGGGTGTATTAGAGGAACATTTATCATGTTCCAGTGCAGATATTTGCAATGTTCAACTTACTTTGCAGTGATGGTGGAGTTGAATGAATCCACCATATCCATATCTCTGTGAAACATGAAGAGAATATTGAGGTAAATTTTAAGATGTAATCTTACAGTAGAATAAAAGCTGGCATGGCAGTTCTACTTCTGACACTGGAAATATTCCGGTGCATATCGGGCACTGGGCTTCAAGTGCCTACACATTAAAGACAAAAATGTATGCAGGGCAAATTTTGTAAAATAGGAATTGATAATTGACAATGTTCACTTTAGCTTTTGCTTGTGTACCTCCTGAGGGTGATTGCAACATTGGATGATGTTGAATGAGGTCTAAGGTTTTGCCTTGAAGATGTCGCCTCCTCTATCAACACCAAATCTTCTTCCTGCAAACAGAAAAGAAAAATATGATGTTGTACTGATAGAATTCAAGGCTGTTGGGAGTAGTCACAAATAGAAACACCTCTTAGAAGTCAGGGGCATATTGAAATGTGGAAGTTAGTTAATTAAAAGGTCTTTGAAGCAAAGTCTCTGCAAGGCTACAGTGGTACTGGCTGACAAGTCCTGATTATCATTCGTTACTATTGAAGTAAGTAATATTATTGAAGTATTAAAGTTTAGCAATTGTCAGTGCACAGGTCTTAAAGATAGTACAAAAACAAACTGTTATTAAAATGCACAATACACAGTCTTGCAGACTAGGGTGAAGTCAGAATGTACAGACATCGGTCCCAAATCGTTGTATTTTAGAAAACTTTGAATGGCAAACTGTAACGTTAGGTGGCGCGGCATGATTTTGAACAGCTGTTGGGTGCCGCGAATAGACTTGATTGTGCATACGGTCATAATTTATGAATCATAACCCGCCAAATGGGCTAGTGATTTGATGTGGGTTACCCACCTGACTTCACTGGAGCTATAATAATCTATAATCTCTGAAAATATTGGCCTGACGCTTTACTATAGGGGGCTCTGTCAGCTAGCTATACTGTAGGCTAATCAAATCTATTCAGACGGGCTTAGCTAACGTTACGTGTTTAGATGGGAGAGCATGAGAAGAGAGAATAATTAAGATCACTTGTCACTGAGTTTAAGATGTTAAATTAGTTATCTTACCCAGTAAACGACCTGTTGCTCGCCATGATCCAACCTCGCTCGCTCTTCTGTCAGACTGGCGGCGATTCCGGGGAAACTTAGTGGGCGTGGTCGACCTGTGACTTCAATCGAGAGTGACCAATAGAAAAAGGCCTTTCATCCTGGTGGGTAGAGACCGCCCACTGAGAGACAGCTTCACTCGCAAGCAAAACTTTTCAACTCGCAAACAAAAGTTTTAGACCCGCAAAAAAAGACGGCAGAAAAGAGAGCAACATTTGTGGATTCGTGATGAAAAGTGTTTGAAGTGCACAAAGAAAAATATGATTTTTTCAAAGATTTATACGCACTGCAAATTATTTTGTTTTCAATTTCTTTATTTTTGAGCCTTAAGAAGAATTTTTTTGCAAACTTTTTTTTTTAATTACAAAATAATTAGTTTTGCTCGCAAACACAGTATGTTTGATTGAATAAAAAAGACACAAAATAAACTCCATAGTCCTCTAGCGGTTACTGGAGGTAGGGCGCCAGACGCTACAGGCAGGAAACCTTTTCAATGTTGACAGTTTGTTCAGTTTAATTGATTGGCACATATGCGAATAATATTGAATTATGTTTAAAATATATAAATAAAAATCATAGCTGAGATGGGACTGTTTAAATTTGATAACGTGACAGCGAAATTCTACTTTTAAGAAAACTTTTTGTCTTTAATTAAAATTTACCGTATTGTACGTACTGTACTACGCACTGTATTCTCGATAAAAAAAAAAAACAAGGGGCATCAATAATAGTGTTTAAACAGGTTCAATTATCATTCAAAAAACTACCTCACCAGGATCACGTGATACACTCCAAAAATACGCCAAAATTGCTAGCACCCTCGTATAGACCTTATTCTGTTTTTTTCGGTACCTCTATGACTGTTGAAGAAAGCTGGTGAAGTGGATTTTATTATAGAGTTAACGAAAGTTATAATGTGCATTGTAATGTTCCAAGCGGATGTCAGAACAAATGTCGGTAGACCGGAAACACTTTAAAACGAGCGGTTCATTTCTAAATTCGTACGACACTACCTCCACATTGTGGAAATACCAGTGGAAGACAGAAGACAGCGGGGCTACATAAAGTGTCTATAACGTCTTCTTCGCGGTGTCCTTCGATGAGCAAAAACACCGTTTGGAATTCGTATAGTGTCTGTGTTCACGGGGTCATTTGTTTTTGTTTGCATTTGTTTTCTATTGGGAATGGGAGCGAAGGTGTGTAACTTTTGCCTGCAGTTTGGGGCGGGTTTATCTCACTAGAGGGAGCGATAATGGAACGACAAAAGCCGTCAGTTATCCCTCGAACCATGTTCAACGCTCGGAGCGGGATTCTTTTACTAAATGGAAACCCCGGACTGGATCATGAGCCCAGCGATTACAGAAAGGTTTGAGCCGGTGTCCTCCGGGAAGGAAAGTTACTGTCGCTTCATTCCATTTTATTTAAATCCTGTCCGTTGCTTGGTTAGCAACACGCAAAGCTTGGCGCTTTGGATTCTTTTGGAGGTATTTTCTTTAGCTAAAAATGAATAGGCAAAACGCGCGGCCACTTTTTTTTCCTCCACAGTTTCGGGCAAAAAAGGTCCGCTGTCCATTGTAAGTAGTGTAGAGATGTATGTATCACTCTTCACGCAGAATTGACTTTCAAACCAAGCAGCTTTCTGTCGGTCAACTGGTCTGACCAACTCGCGGGTTGCGTAGGAAATGTGGATCATTGGTAGGCTAAATGTGAAAGCACCTTAACGTTTCCTGGCTTTTTTTCTGAAACATAAGTTACAAAAAATATTGTTATTTATGTATGTAAATCAATATCACAATTGTGGTATAGATATCAGATTGAATCACACTGTGTAAAACAAGTGCTGGTGTATTTGCTGGTAGGCTATTTAATTAATAATTCTTGAATTAAATAGAATAACAAAACATATTTGGAAGCAAAAAATCCTAATATTATAGGCTAAAGTTTGTCATTATCTGACTGAAGGTTGGAGACAGCTAGTCTATTTGTGGCAGGTATCAGTGACACTTGACAAGATCGTTTCTCAAGTCACTGTCATCTACAACTGTGCTTTATCGCCTAAGATTAGATGATGTGCAAAAGTCAAGATATGTTGAAACCAGACAGATATACATCATCTTACTCATCCCCATGTCAAATTACAGTTGGGTGGCTGCAGTTCTTGCGCTCGGCTCGGATTGGAGTTGTTCTCGGTGGGAGGGTGGGGTGGGGGTCCGTTGCTGATGCTGGGCAGATTGCGTTTATCGCCGCATCTCTGCTCCGCTACCCTTAATGCTGCCACTGGATGGCTGCGCGTCGCAGTTCGACGTGAGATCATATATTGAGGGCTTCATCTGATTTCAGAAAAGAAGAAAGCAAACAAACATGACAGACAGTACGACTTCTGATCCATGCCCTGTTCCCAATCCGACTATTGTGGACCCGTCGGCTGTGCGAAACGGACAATGCGCCGTTGCCCAGGATCCGAACCTACCCAAAAGAGGGAGCCAGGGCGATCCTTTCAATATGGACCAGGACCAGGAGATGAAAATCACAGATAGCGTTGAGGGCCAAGGTAAACACACCTCACCTCATAACATAACAGATCGAGCTGTACTTTTCTGGAGTTGTTTCAGAAATGCATTTGAAACACAACGATATTCTTTAAAGTAATTTATTTGGGATGTGATGTGAATAAGACTAAAAGGCTGGAGAAGGTTGCAGTCCAGTGGAGCACGCAGGCGCACTTGAAGATATTAATAATTCAGGTGAGCACAAAACACTCACAGTTTAAGTTAAGAAACAGACCAGAGACTAAACATCCTTTCTTGGGTTGCAGATGTTTAGGAGTATCATTTAACAAAGTACGTTTAGCTTGTAAGTGAATAAATGGACATTGTTTATTATACGAAATATTGTTCTGTCTGTTTCAATGGAGCAGCTTCATTTGTTTCATTCAGTTTCGTCACGTCGCGCTCTGTATGTCGCATTGACTCTGTTTGATGCTTCACCATAAAGCGTCTCCATAAGTTTCATGTTTGGTAAAAAAAAAAAATGTTTTGTGGATATATATTTCGTTCATTATGTTATTTTCATAAACTTTGTTACTATATAAAGTCAACGTTGTTGTCAGCAGTGACGTGACTTGGCATGTGAGTATTACGTCACGGTGCGATTTTCTCCTATATCGGACAATCCTTAACAATTACAACAAATTCATGTGACATTTATTATTAATTTATGTGTAAATTAATAGGAATCTCTATGAGAAGTTGTTTATTTGGTGTTCTCATACCTTTGTTTATGATGTATATTGACAGGAAAGTGGTTAGAAATTAGTTGTGAGCGTAAATGATTCAAGATTCAAATGAACGAATATGTGTGTGTGTGTGTGTGTGTGTGTGTGCCTGGTATTTATCACGTTATGGGGACCAAATGCCCTCACAAGGATAGTAATACCAGTAAATTTTGACCTTGTGGGGACATTTTTAGGTCCCCATGAGGAAACAAGCTTATAAATCACACAGAATGAAGTTTTTTGAAAATCTAAAAATGCAGAAAGTTTCCTGTAAGGGGTAGGTTTAGGTGTAGGGTTGGTGTAGGGCAATAGAAAATATGGTTTGTACAGTATAAAAACCATTATGCCTATGGAATGTCCCCATAAAACATGGAAACACAACATGTGTGTGTGTGTGTGTGTGTGTGTGTGTGTGTGTGTTTTAATCAAATCTCTGAATTTTGTACAAAAAGCTTTTTTTTTTTCTTTTTTTTTTTTAAATTGCAGTAGACTTGCATTCTTATGCTTTTGTTAACCTGCATGTTATTGCAAAACTAATCTCTAACCATTTGGAGGGAACAAATGTTGTAGTTTATGATCTACGCACCCATAAAAGACTGGAAACTTTATTTCTGCTACTCCTCAAACTGAATCTACACTGACTCTCACCTCCAGTGGAGCTGTTCAGAGGTGCATCTGATCTCATATCAGCACTTCTGCTCTTGGAAGCAGCATTAGTCTCTGCACCTGCAGGATCTGAGTGTGGCTGTATGCTGTAGCACCCCCCTGTGCAATCAGTTTGAGCCGCTGAATAATTCATAAGACCCTTCAATTCTCCACTGGGGAAATTGTGGGGGCATTAGCATGAGACTAAGAAGCCTAAGAAAAAGACAAATTAACGAAGAAGCAGAAACAAGAGTTTTAGTTAAAAGTAGCAGTCTGTTGCTTACAGTCTCAGAACTTCGATTATTTATTTATTTATTTTTATTTTTTGAAAATTCATTCTAGTCTACTATTTTGGTATCATGTGCTTCAGATAAGGTCCGTCTGCTCAAGACTTGCAGTAACTTAAACCGGCAGTGGCAGCCATCAGGATGGACAGCTAGTTTAGGATAGAACTGCATTGGCAGCCTTCAGTAAATTCTTGGCACATAAAGCAAGTATAAACTTTAGGCCGCCTTGGCCAGTTGGCAGTCAGAATGGTTGGCACTGCTGCCTTATACTTTTTAAGAAAAAAACCCCATTTTGTATATATATTTTTTCTACTTAATCTTAGTGATATATAAAGGGGGTCACAGTTGATTATCAAACTAATATGGATTAAAACAGTTTCTTCATATTTAGGCTATTCATTGAATTTGGACATGTAGCCTTTTGTCAAAAATGATGCATATGCGAAGCATATCCTTTTTTTCTAAGTAACATCATTAATGCCAAAATGGCTTCCACTTACAACTTTTCATACAAGTTGAATAAAAAGCCAATCTTTTATCCGATGTCCTCTAAGCCATTAAGAGGAATGTTTCTCTCTCTTTCATGCAAACCCTATTAAGCATGGAAGAAATGCTGGGTCATGTGAATGTCCTGCTTCCACATGATTAGCAGACAGACGGAGTGGGGGCAAGAACTTTATGTTGAGTTTCGGCTCATTTTATGTGCCTATAGTCTAGAGTTTGCATGGGAAAGTACAAACTGAGTGAACTCACTGTGTGTAAAGGTTTCTAACAGATCAGTAAGAACAAAGATCAGCTTGACTGGAGTTCAGAAATGAAATAGTTTGGAACTTATTGGTTACATTTGTGTGAGAGAAAAACATTCTCCCGATCCTGACTGATGAAATAAATCATGTGAGTGGCCACATTCCCCAGCTCTGTTTTTCAGCTTTTACAATCACACTGACTGACCACCTATTGACTCTGTGCTCATAACCCTCAGCATGTGACTTCCAGAGGCCGACAGATCAGTTTAGTGAGCATGGTGGAAGATATACACAGCCACCCACTGTCACCATGACATAGCTGCCATTCATTTTGAACAGATGACAGAGGCATATTTGAATTTCACCTCTTTGGCAAACACAGCACAATATATAAACATTGCTTGGACGTTACACAATAGACAGTCAACAGGTTCTGCTGATTTAGTTCACTTAGTCTTATTCATAATTACACTCATGGGTTAAATTTGTGACCTGTGGTGTAGAATTTATCTCTAATAATGCCTTGATAAAGACTCTGTTGAGGGACACAGATGTAGTTTCCTACACTTTGAGAACTGCATGTCAAAGCTGTTAATGCCTCAGAGTGAAAAATAAAAAATTAGTGTGCGCTAAAGTTTAAAATAATGACACGTTCAAAAGTTTGGGGTCAGTAAGGTTTAATACTTTTATTCAGCAAAGATGTGGTAAATTTATCAAAAGTGACAGTAAAGACATTTATACTATTAGAAAAGGTTTCTGTTTGAAAATCCTATTTATTAAAAAATCCTGAAAAAAAAATGTCATGGCATCCACAAAAATATTAAGCAGCACAATTGTTTTCAGCATTATAATAATAATTTATAAATGTTTCTTGAATAGCAAATCAGCATATTAGAATGATTTCTGAAGGATCATGAGACACTGAAGACTGGAGTCATGGCTGCTGAAAATTCAGCTTTGCTTCACAGGAATAAACAATGTTTTAAAGTGTATTAAATAAGTTGCAATATTTAGCGATATATTGCAGTTTAGTGTATTTTGAAAAAATAAATGCTGGCTTGGTGAGCATAAAATATTTCTGTCAAAAACAAAAGAATCTTATACCAAAACCTTTGAACAATACTGTACATTATGTGATAGGAAGTCAATCAGCAAGATATAAATTCAATGTGATATATAAAGTCACAAATACATTTTATTATGTTTAATTGACTCTTTGATCCTTTGTTATTTTACTCTGAGGTGGAAACAGGCTGTCTCATCTTCCAATATCTAAAGATCTCCCAGGGCTGCTTGCGAAGAGCATTTAAAAGTCATGTTGTTTGTGACTTGATACATGATAAACATAATTTAGTGGCATCTAAATCTTGTTGAAACCATTTTGCTCTGCTAATTAAACACAAAGCAAATGCCCCTCTGACAGTGCAGATTCATTTCTGCTCATCTTTGCGTCTGACATGCAGCTCTTTAATATTGCTACCCTCCTCAGGCTCAATGTCTGTCATGGTCCAGTGAGTAAATAATCAGCCCCTGTTGTTTGTTCTCCTAGTGCACTTAATTTAATTGTATAATGGCCTTTAACCAGTGTTTTATTTACTCTTTTGACAGGTCTCTTGGAGAGCAGCATGCGCCTGAAGCCTCATGAAGCTCAGAGTTACAGGAAGAAAGCTTTGTGGGTGTCTTGGATCTCCATTGTGGTGACGCTCATCCTGGCTGTGGCAGGCTTCAGTAAGTTCATGGTGATGCTTTTCCTGGCTGTGGCAGGCAGCCTTCAGGATGTTCAGCTAGTTTAGGTTAGAAGTAGTTTCAATCACCCACAGACCGCCCACAGTCTGTTCACTGACTGTCTGGTGCATATTACACACAAAACTGGAAAATACTACTTTCTCAATCTCGCAAGCTTCAGTCTGATTGGCTGACTGAATTATGATTACTTTGAGTACATTTTCTACACAACCATTTGCAGTGATGCCCCACAGTTAATTTTTTTTCATGTCTGTTTTTTATTTTCAGTCTGTTACTGTGGTATAATGAATTTAAGATAAATGAAATGGTCCCTAAATGGCATATTACATTTCAGTTGAAGCTCTTCCTGTTTAAGTGGGCTGTTCTTGGCCTAAATAAGCTGCAATGTGGACCGGACCTTATGCTGTTGAGTCAAAGCCCTGGCTATGTGAGACTAGCTTCAACTGCCAGTGCATCCATCAGGATGGGCAGCTAGTTGAGACTAGAACTGGCAGAGTCAGTCTTCAGTAAATTCAAGTTTAGGCTAGAACTGGCCACTGTGATGTGTAGGTGGTCCGAATAGTTGGAACTACTGAGTTACAGTTCTTAAATATTTTAGGTTTTGCTAGTAGCTGAGGTGTGTTTTGGTAATTACAGGAAAATTTTATTCCATTATGTTGATAATGTTAGTTAGAAGACAAAGATTTTCATGATAAAGATTTAATGTAGCAGAGGTGCTGTCATAGTAGAGTTAAACATATTTTTACATTTGTTTATTTTTATTACACAGTTACATTTATTTTTTATACCTGAGCTTATAAAATAATGAATAAATAAATAAACAAGCAAATAAAAAATAAATAGTAAATCATGTAAAAATTATTATTATTATGTATTTATAAATATTATGCAAAAGTAACTAAAAAACTGTACTGATAAAGCATACAATGTTTCTGTGAAACCTACTTCAGGTGAGCAAACATTCCAAAAATCAGTTTACCTCAAATTATTTGGAAATATATCAAATTCATCAGCATAATAGACTGTGCTTACATTTCTGCAGTCTTGTAGATGACTTGTGCTTTTAGTCAGGTGAAAAGTTTTGACGCAGAAAACTTCAGCACCTCTGCTGCTATGTAAAGCTGATGTGTGTAATAATTTAGTGTTAAAGCACTCTTGCTATGGAAGCTTAATACACAAAGACAACTGTAGCCATTCATAGATTGAATTTCTAGAACAGTTTAAGCTGTGGCATTGTGGCAGAACATTGATTGTCTGAGCGGTCCAGCGTTGGTGTTCTAAGAAAGAAATTACACAATAAGTTATATATTGTAGTTTTTCTTCTTTGTTTTTTAGTATGTATGTCTCATTTTTGTACATATGTTCAGTAATGGTTTATTGAGATTTTTTTTCTTGCCTTGGTTGCCTTTTCTATGTTCTGTTAAACTGCTAAATATATAGCTGCCTTTAAAATAGGAGGAGGTCATTCTCAACAGGTTCCTTGGCATTAAAACATTCTTGACGTTAGCCTCTTAACTCCTCATAAGACTGGATGAGGCAAAATACAGCAAAGGAATTTTGCTCATTTTAAAGGAGGTGCAACATTTGTACAGCAGATACTCATTTAAAATGTCAAAGATCTGAGAATTTACAAGCAACCTTGTTTCTTTGATGTTTTTCTGTCTTCACACCCTTGATTTAGAGATAACTAGGACAAAGAGGTTAGAATAAATGTGCTTTCAATATATCATATCGAAACACAGTATCGAGTATTTGAAGATGGTCTTTTTGCACATGCACAACAATTAAGTGAAGGAGAAACTAAATGTAAAGGGTTTACAGGACATTTCAGTATTTGCTTGCCAGAAGATGATGACTCCCCAGCGGAGTCTTGGTTCCTGCCAAGGTTTCTTCCTCATTCTATCTAATCATCTTAATTTTTGCCTCAATCACTGAAGGTTGCAAGACATTATTCTATATAAAGCTGCTTTGGAACGACATGTCTGGTGAAAGAGCAGGTAAAATTAAATTGAGGAGGAATTGTTTGAGGATGTAAGCTGAGAGAAATTAAGATTTATGCCGCAGCCTTGACATGAAGAAGAAAAGCAATTTCTCATTCCCAAGGGACTGAAGCTTTAAGGTTTTTATATTGATCTACCTACATTCACCTATACCTCTCAAACACACACACAAAACCATACTTCCACATGATCTTTCATTATATCATCCCTGTCTGTTTGTAATCTTTATGTCGTAACACGATGATTAATAAAGAAGAGGAAGTTGGCATTTGGCCCATATGAAGCAGACAGTGTGTTCATCACGAGTTATCTTCAGTGATAAAGCGAATGGTTGTCGGACATTTGACATGACAATACTCACTGTGTTATCAGTGACCGTGAAATTTCTGTTTTGAATTCAACGTTGACATGGACTTCAGTTTGTACCAGTTGATTTTCTCTGCCTCCGTACCGTTAATTTATGTAAAGCCCGTGGCTCAACTGTCCATGAGCAGTCTGAATGTCTCATGCTGAAACAGCATGTTTAACTTCTCCTTTGTGTTTTGTAACATATAATGATGTGTCATCACCACACTGTCACTCTTATATTGCACAGTCACACTTACACTGTAAAAAAATCGTTCTTCACCGAACAGACATCATGACTCTCATGATGCCAGGGGTGTGGGGCATGTGACCGTCTTTGGATTCTGAGGTGATGAACACCCAGCTTTGTTTTTGTCATTTGTCCTGAATACTTCTATTTTTCCAGATATTTTATGGAAGTGAGTTGGGAAATCATATGATATGCTGAATCTGAAAACATTCTTACAGAATCTCATGGGAAAATATATAATAAAAACTATGTTCAGGCAATGCATCTTATTTGGAAAGCTCAGAAATTTGAGGCTTACAGCAGGAACTGTTTGCTTGCTCTACTGACTTTTTCATTCAGTGTCAGTCAGGATATTCTCTAGTCTTGTGGAACATTTCAGCAATTGTTAAAGTGATAGTTAATTTTAAAAAAAGAAAATTCTGTCATTTCTCACCCTCAGGTCTTATCAAACTTTAGCTGATGTGAGGATTGGAGCTTTCAAGCTGCAAAAAATGATGCACAAGCACCATAACAGTATCATAAATGTGGTCCATTTTAAACATCCAGTTTTTTCTGAGTCTTCTGAAACCATTCGATAGCTTTGTGTGATGAACAGACTGAGGTTTCAAGGTGGTTATTCACTGATAACCTTCTATTCTAGTGAGCTATGTTGTTGATCATTGAATCAGTGAAATGACCTTGAGAACTGAGAATTTTTTTTTGTGATTTGGACTGACAATTCGTTGACCGGACTTGATTTACATGAAAGATATTTTTCATGAATTGGATATTGCTACTTCTCCTATCTTCATCTTTTAAAGAAAGGATTAAGTAAGAAAAATGTTTCTCTCAAATCATGTTAAATTAACACTATTTGAAACAGTTTTTTGATGTTTTTATTACAGATTTTTTCCATGACTGATTTATTTGATCCTTTAAGTTACACACATCTAGCAGCATAAAGCCCCTTGTTCTGCTTAAATGTCTCATTTGTTCTCATATATATTTTAAAGAGAGCTGAAAAACTCTTATCTAGGGCAGTATTTCTGTGAAAAAGATTTAAGTCTTCCTTTGTAGTTATTTAAGATTCAGTGTAATATATACATAATGTTGGAAATTGTATTCTCCACTCCAGTCTAGTTCAGCTGAATAGACTTGCATGAAAATGCGTTGTTAACATGTCCTTAACATATGATATGTGTGATTATTAAAGCTAAACAGTGCATTTGATGCATATGTCACAGGTTTACGGTCATTCTATATACATTCTATTAGTGTGTGTATTTAATGTTTGCACAGTTTCTTTGGTCAGATACTGCATAATTAGGTGCTGTGTAAAAGATTTGTGTTTTCAAAGAAACATTTCTGTTATCAACATATCAGACAACTTTTCATAAGATGGATGTTATAGGAGTATTTAGCAAAATTTACCCATAACTCCATGTCTTATCAGTTCCACCTAATTACTTTTTACAATGTAATGCACTGATCAGCAAAAGAGCTTGGCGTTTTATTTCTGCTTTCATCAGTCACTGTCATAAGCAGTGGTTTGGTATCTCTATCCAGCAGTTATTTCACAATAAGGGCCTGTATTAAAGCTTAAAGCTATATATTATCTTTGAATGTATTTCTTTAAAAAAATCTAAATGACTCCAATCTTTTGAACAGTAGTGTATATAATTTCAGTGTGCCTTACAGTTCTTTACAGTGACTTTTCAATCCAGTATGTGTACCGAGAAATGTATCTGTATCTGTGAAGGTTTTCATTCATTCAGGTCAATGTGGACAGTCAGGATGTTCATTTGCACTGCATTTGTTTGGACTTATACTATTATCCTATTATCATTCTTATTATTCTGTTATGTCATTTACTTTCATGATTAGCAGGCATGGTTATTAAGTCCTTATCTATTTATTCCTGAGTTCAGTTAACAGTGCAGCCAGCAGATCAAGTGCTTGTTGGAAAGCTTGATGGAGGTAGCAAAATAATGAAAGGTGGAAAGAGCTTAATGAAGGGTCAGTATAATTCAGCTGGTCATGAGATACATGCTTTGTGTTTTAAACAACTTGTAGCATTGGCATAGCAACATTAGTATTTTGCATTTGGTTTCAGGTGAAGTGCAACAACACTGCACAAATGAAATCTGGATTTTTTCACTAGCTAAATGCCAGATATGTGCTCAGAGGACATTTGCCTTTTATGCAAATGATCATCTCTTTTGTTCCTTCAATGTCACCTTCCTCAAACTGCAGTAGCTACATTGACTATATTCACACATTACATTGGTTGTAAAAAAAACAGGTTATTTATTTGTTGTTACAAACTAGTATTGTGCTTCTACAAAATTAGACATTTTTAAAGCATTGTTCCAAAAGCTGAGACACTATAAAAAGGATATAAAATCACCATAAATGGACACTAATATCATAAAAGTATATACAGTTCATACACTATATTCCAAATCTTTTTATATTCCCTTTTTCTCCATGGGATTAAATTGCAACGAACAAGTTGAACTTTTCACCAAAATAAATGTTTAATTATTTATTTATTTTTTTAGAAATGACTCAATTAAGAGGTAGACAGGGAGGAAATTCAGATGTATTATAATGACATGTGTCACCTGAATTAAAATACACTCATGAATCATCATCAACTTTTCATTCCTGAATATGTGGTGTGAATATGTGTAGTAGGGTGTGCAATTTTGCATGAAGAACTGGGTTCATAGTCAAAAAATGAGACAACAGTGGTGGAATGTGGCTCTCATGGGAAATCAGTATTCTAGTTTTCAAGTCATGATATGTGGCATAATAACTAGATCCTTGAGACTTCTATTTTAATTAAGCCTTTCCAGTGTGAACCCGTGTTGCTTGCTACCAAAATAATCCTGAAAGTGAGAAGCGATAATGATGAGTCATTAGCTTGTCATTTCAGCCTTTTTAGTGAACTGAACTAACGTGC
>JAFVLL020040132.1:19244-84864 GCA_021397915.2 Tor tambroides | reverse complement strand
CAAAAACAATAATACTTAAGACTTACATTACTCTTTGTATCCAGTGGAGGCTCCTGGGGGTTTAAACACGCATGCGCTACTTTAATGACATGTTCGAGTTTGCGTGGTTGCTCTTCAACTTTTGCAGCCAGAAATAATGTCGTTGGGGAGATGGTCTGGAGAGGAAAGAAAAAATGTGAAGGTCATGTCAAAAGACGCAAGCCTACTTTAAAAAGTTATTTCACTCAAAATGAAAATTCTGTCATCAGTTACTCTTCTGTTGTTCCAAACCCATAAGACTTTGATTCATCTTCAAAACACAAATGCAGATTTTTTAATGTAACCTGAAAGATTTCTTAAAGTTCATAAAAAGATTATAAAAACTAGCCTATATGATTTGTGCAGTTTGGTCTTCTGAAGAGACCCAATCGCTTAAAATGAACGGATTTAATTTAGGCTTTTATTCATATAGAACCAATGAGTTTTGTTCTCAGGTTCATTGCTGTGGGTAACACAGAGTTCTATAATGTATCTATTTCACTTTCATTTTGGAAACCGCATTTACAGTTGCACTGAAAGACCATCCTTATTTACACTCCAGTGGAAACGAGGCTCATGAATATTCATATGGTTGAAAAGGGTATATGTAATAGATGCAGGCAGTGTGGATAGAAACACTTACATTTCTGTGGAATTTGGTGAAAGAGTGGTACATATAAAATCTGTGCATGTAAACAATGGCAGTATTTATTGTGAGTTGAGAACTGATGTTTAGAGTCAAGGAAAACGTAGGGTTACGTAACTTACTGACGGAACGTATTACGTATACGTACGTATTACGAATACTTTACGTATTCACGTTTCGTACTGATACAAGTTGCCAGAAATACCAATACTAATATTTTTAAACAAACGTCAAAATATTTACATAAATCATACCTTGACAGAGTTAAGTAGTGCAGAACGGCTTTAATATTTACGGTAACCGGCCTGCTCGCGTGCCACTGACATCACAAATGCGCGAGCTGTGTGCTGTCACACGCCTGAGCTACTTGAACATAAACAACATAAATTCAAGGTACAACTAGCTCATTATTATGTTACATATAGATGATATGTAGATATAAAAATCGGACGCTAATCATTTGTACAACATTAACATTAATCAGCAAGCGCCTGCCCTAGACTAAGTCCGCGCTGCTTACCATAAGGGGGTTTCATTGACAACCTCAAATAATTTCAGCCGAGTTCAGAGTTATTACAGATATTCATGGTACACAAAAATGATAGATATTAGCGGTGTGAAGGCGCCACAAACAACAGTCATAGCGAGAGACAGAAACGGGCCTGCTGCTGTTGATCAGCGCGTCTGAAGGATACACATTTAGCCTCTGGCCCATGTCCTGAATAAGATTCGCGGCTTGCTGTCGATACGACAGCTCTCTGTCTGGTTCCATTCCGCAGCGGCGGGACGGGGTGTTTTCGAGCTGTTCCCGGGTAAAAAACCATTTGGACGATGATCCCCGGCACGCCGCCATTACCGTCCAGCAGACAAACAGAGAACGAGCGTCACGTATTTTCACATACGTCACGTACGCGCTGCGTCAAGTTCTTGTACGTCTCACAACGCAGTTCTGCTGGGAACTGTAGTTTATTTTCGCTCATCGTGTTCTTGTTAATATCGTTATAAAGTATGAATGTGGATGTTACATGTGTACAAAAAAATGGGTGGTTTGAGTAATACCTTAAAAGAAAAAAATAATATTTTACTGAAATCCTTTTGAGTTAATTATTTAAAGCAAACATCAGACTGCTTTTTAAAGGTGGATCATCCTTTTATAGGCTATAGATGTATATAAATATTACTTATTCTTTGTGGCTTCAACATCATTCATTTAATACACTTTTCATTTAACCATTTCCAACCATTTAATGAGTTTTTGTCGTTGTTGTTTTTATACAAAGAATTTTAAAAAGGGTGTCTTACTTAAATCAATACAAAATAAAACAAATAAAGTAAGCTTTAATTCTTATGGTCCAGCTCTTTGGTAACATAATCAGTCTTCTGATACACATCAGTACAACTGATCGGCAGTCACTCAAACTGTTTTCTTGACAGTCCTAAAAACTCCAGAGCATTCCCAGCAAGCAGTTTATCCTAAAAAAAAAAAGAGTACAATGAAGATGAGCTGTAAAATGACAGTGTATTTGCAATTTGATGTTTGAAATGAAAACTAGTGTGTTCAGACAGACAGACAGACAGACAAATAAACAGAAAGACAGACAGACAGATAGATAGATAGATAGATAGATAGACAGATAGACAGATAGATTGATAGATTGATAGATAGATAGATAGATAGCTGTTTATCTTACCTTTAGTGAACTATCAAACTCATCCATGGATTCAATTAATGTCCCTGGCTCCAGTTCCCCCAGTGGAAATGGGTAATCTGTGCCTAGCATCACTTTATCCTGCAAGAAACAGAATCGTTTATTAAAAATAAAGTAGCAAACTAAAACTAAAATCAGAGGTGTGTATTGCTGCACAGTTTTTATTTCCAGAATACAAAGGTCCTGGATGCGAAAATCTTTTCCATTTCATCAGTTAGAGTTCATCTAGATAGCTCCTTATGTAAGGTGCTAACTAAATATTATTGTGCCTCTTATATTACAGGTAGATTTTGTATTATTGCTGATGTAAGAATTAAAATAGCTACCTTTCCTATGACATCCATGAGTAACTTTAGTGAAAGTGGGTCATGCACTAGAGAATCAGTGTAGAAAGATCCTAAGTATTTGCGTGGGTTGCTCTTGTTGTCGGTTGCACAAAGATCAGGTCGCACTTTAAAGCCGTGCTCAATTCGTCCAATGGTGTATGGGAAAGCACCACCTGGAACCCAAAGTGTGATACCACATCCCTCAAGACAAGCAATGGTGAAAAACCTGTCTTTATAGCTCAAGGTTATTATTACAGATGTTTTGCTCTCCAATAAATTATAAATTGATTATCTAAAAAATAATATGAATATTTTTTTACCTCCATGAGCAAAGCAGACCTTAAGTTTAGGAAATCTTTCAAAAACACCTCCAAAAATCATTGAACAAATTGCCATTGTAGTTTCTGCTGGCATACCTTCAGAAAAAAAGGGGCCAAACAATGATTACAACATACTGCACAGTACTAGTTTTCCACAAAACCACAAACATATTTAAAAACATGAAAAAAAAAAAAATTAAATAAAAAAAAAATTCCAAAAAAATGTAATTAAATAATAAAAAAAAAAAGATTACAATCAGATTTTGTTTTTCATTTACTAAACAGAATCTGCTATAATATATATACAGTTAGATCCATATATATTTGGACAAAGGCACAATTTTTGTTATTTTAGCTGTTGACCAAAATATATTAAAGTTACAGTTATATAAAGTCAAAGTGCACACTCTGAGCTTTAATTTGAGGGTAATCTCATCACAATTGGAGGAAAGGTTAAGGAATTACAGCTCTTTAATATGTATAATAACAAAGGAATAGCCCACATCTGTCCATGAAATGGCTTTTGAGTCAACTGTCCAATTACTTATGGTCCCTTGAAAAAGCTCCCCCCTTTTTTTGAAAAAAAAAAACAAAAAAACAAAACAAAACTCATCGCCAAACACCAATGACTTGTACATACACTATAGACAAAAGTATTGGGATACCCCCTTCTTTAGAACAGAAAAATGCACTTCCAAATCTGTGGCAACAACAATGGGAACATAATTCATGTATTTAAAAATTGTATTTCCATCTCTGTTGCAACAGTTTTGGAAGTGTCTAAAATGACTGTACCCATATGTACAAGTCATTGGTGTTTGGTGATGAGTTTTTGGCTCAAGGTCTGCATTTACAGTCACACCAGAGGTGTTAAACTGGGATTAGGACTTGGTTTTATGCAGACCAGTCAAGTTCTTCCACACTGACTCAATCAATCATTTTCTTTTTGAACCTTGCCTTATACACAGAGGCATTGTCATGTTAGAATAGAAAAGGGTCCTGTCCAAACTGTTGCTATAATATTAGAAGCACACAATTTCCTAGAATATCATTATATGCTTTAACATTAAGATTTATACTCATAGAAATTACTAAAGTAGTCAAACCTGTTCATTAGAAGGGGGCGACCCAATACTTTTGGCGATATAGTGTATATATGGACTACAAACACACACACACACACACACACACACACACATACATACATACATATATAAACCTGTAGGTTATAGGTTGTCAAGACACTCAATCAAACCCACCAACTAACCAAGGCAGCCAGTATTTTGCCATTCTACCATCTGTCTGCATGTCCCATGGATGCACAAACATTGAGCAGTCGAGTTCCTCAGCGGCCTGTAGCAAGATGCAAAATATTGATAACAATATTTCTAGCTTTAAAATGGCCTACAAACTGAGACAAAACTGAATGACTACTTGACAAAACAATCACAAAAGAGACCAAATATTTTAGTGTGCTGTGGCATGTGCTACCAAAAGCAAATGGACTTACAGCATAGACAGGATATAGCTCTGGGGCATTGAGGTCCCATGTGTTTATATGAGAGCCAATTTGCACTCCAGGGAATCCTAGCTGATTTACACACCGTCTCATCTCCTGTACTGCCAGATCTGGGGCCTGCATGGGCAGAGTACCCAGCCCAACGAAACGCTTTGGATATCGCTTCACTGTAGCAGCCAAATCATCATTCAGTATCCCACAGAGGTCCATTGTGTCTTGAGGTTTGGCCTTTAGAAATGCAGAGAACAATCGAAAAGAATTTAGCAGAAAAAGTGATGAATGTCTATTTATAGAGGAATTTAATCTCTAATATGATCTAATATATAATCGAACATAGGGAAAAAGTATTAAAAGTGAAGAAAGCTGTCACTGGGGCGGCACTCTAAGGTACAAAAGCTAAAAAAGTTTTTATGTGTATCTTATTTACCACTAAATGGTACATATTAGTATTTTAAAAGGACATGACAGAATGTTGCCACTTAAATTCTCATGTTAATTTTCATGTTACGTGTTACCCAGTAGCTGAACATCACAGGCACAGTGGAAAGGGCCTGTACTGTAACTCCTAAAAAAATGAAAACAAATCTCAGTAATAAATATAACAATGAACTAAAGTTGAACTTGTCTGAAGATAATGTAGAAATAAATATAGAAAAGTATTTTAGATATAAAAATTAATTATTTATTTGATAAAAAGGATCTGAAAACAAAACCACATAAAAAATTTCATTGTGAAATAAATAACCATTGCTTTACTGTCTTTACCATGCTTGTCCATATCTCGAATCCGAGCCTCTGCATCCCAGCAGTTTTCCTGGATCACTCTAAACAATTTTCCATCCTTCATCATTTTAGCTTCTCCCTGGTACACACAAACCCATGCTGTTTTTCAATAGGAAAAATGCACTGATTTCCACACTTTGTATTTTCAGCCACTTGGTGGCAGTGTGGAGAAAGGTCAAATACATACAGTAATTCAATGCACTGGACTTTAGTCTGAAAGGTGCAAAGTTTTTAGCATGACAAGCACATTTTACATCAGCAATGTTCATCTGCAGTGCAGAGAATATTAGTTTCATTTCAAAGTGGTAAATTATGATGAAAATGTTTGCTACAATTATCATTATTGCAGTTATTCAGATTATATTGTTGTTCATTTATTACAAGGTACATTATGTTTTTAAGACACAGCTGAAATGGTAAGACTTATCAAAGTCTATGTGTGGGTGTGTTTATATATGCAGCAGCCATATTGTTGTGCTCAAGGTGAACTGGTTTTAGCTTGACATTTTACTGAAGCTAAACCCCATGTGGAGCTCTACAGCTGCTCAGACAGGGAGTGCAGGGAAGGCCTGCTGTCCTCTTTTTCCACACACACAAGCACTCCTATCCTGCTGATATTCTCAAGAATGCGTGCTTTCTAGGAAGTCTTGCTCATTTGGTTTGAAAAGAAAAGCATTGGAGCCTGAAGAGGAATTACTGCAAAAAACTGGGCTACTACAGTGACTCACATCAAAATGTTTTAATGAGCAGTTCTGTACACTATTCTTATGTTTATTCAGTGTTTCTGTTTTAGAGTTCTTCCTACTGCACTGATGAACAGAATAAGCTGAGCATCCGAGTAGACCAGAAACCACCTGAGACACCAGCTGAAGCGCAGTACAGAACAATCCAATTACTCTAAAGGCCTGCAGGTATAAAGGAACCTGGCAGATGCTTTAACATCCTCCTGCTCTGAGTGGAGGATCAGATCTGTCTCTGCTGCCCACTCATTCCTCATGGGGGTCGCAACATACTCTCACACGCTCACACTTTCTCTCTGGAAGAGCTCGCAAGAGATCATGCCAGCTGGATCTATGGCCAAGCATGCTGAACCCTTTCTGTCCAGCTGGTGTTCTTCTACCATCGTCACACTAAACTGCAGACTGAGCTGATTTTCTCCATGAGCAATGATCAGGTGTGTAAAGGGTGTATTAGGAGAACATTTAGCATGTTCCAGTGCAGATATTTGCAATGTTAAACTTACTTTGCAGTGATGGTGCAGTTGAATGAATCCACCATATCCATATCTCTGAGAAACATGAAGAGAATTTTAAGATGCAATTTTACATTTTACTATGGCAAATAAATACATTTGATAGAAATATATACAGCTTAAATACTTAAATGTAAAATATATTTTGATTTAATTTGCATGTTAAGACATGAGAAATGATTAATAGAGTCGTCCTCAGCTCGCTCAGATAAACAAGCAATAAAGGTCAGGGTTAGTGATCAAACCCTTTCATTAATGTTTAACAGATGCATACATTTTAAGAGTAAAGTGGTGGTAGTAGTAGTCTTGTTTAACACTTTCAGAATTTAAAAGGCCATTTTTGGTTTAGCAATTAACATCAATATCTGATAATCTAAAATTGGACAAGCAGATTTTTCTTAATATGTAGACATTTTCTGTATATTAAATGCTGGGGGAAAACAGAACAGATGTACAGCTGGCCAAAATATATTAAAATCCAGCAGGGAAATTTAGAAGCCTGTCTGTAGAAGCAAGGAAATGTTAAATAATGAAAAACTGTTGACAAATATGTTATGAGCAAGGTAATCTTGGTTAACCTATGATAGCACATCATTTAAAGATAACTTTCCATCCTTAAGCAACCTACCTGTTTCAGGTCAGGCCATTCCTTTGGTAAAATATGATTATGAATATCAATCTTCATTCTGCCGATACTGAGAGCTCAAATCGTAGGCCTGAAGATTTGACAACCTTGTAAACGGAATCTTCACCCCTCGTGCAGTTGTGAATGTTCAGCAGTGTGTGAAACAGAAGACAAACATTCCCACCCCTGTCCTGTCTTCTGGACCAATGAAAACCCCTGAGAAGAGACACACCAACCAGTATTAGCTTCTCTGCAAGAATTCAAACTTATTGTCTGAACAAATGAATGTCTTTGTAACTTATGAAATATATGGCAGACTTTTACATGCAATACCAATGGTTAAAATGAATAAACACAAAAATAAGGTTTAAAAATTCATAAGGCGAGACTGCTGTCTGCAATTACTTTCAGGAGCATTTCAATGAATTCAGGAATTATCAGCCCTGCCTTATCTATTTACTTTAAATCCTTCACAACAGTGTCCTCTAGCGGTTACTGGGGCAGGGCGCCAAACGCTACAGGCAGGAAACCTTTTCATTGTTGACAGTTTGTTCAGTTTTATTGATTGCCACATATGCGAATAATATTGAATAATGTTTAAAAGATATAAACTAAAAATCATAGATGATATATGACTATTTCAACTTGATAACGTAACAGCAAAATTTTACTTTTAAGAAAACTGTGTCTTTAATTAAAATGTATTTACTGTATTCTCGTAAGGGGAAAAAGGCTAAATAAGAGAAAAGGGATCATTAATTGGGTTTAAACAAATTAAATTCTCATTCAAAAAAAAAAAAAACCTTAACCAGGATCACGTGATAATACACGACAAAATTACAGCAAAATCGCTAGCAGCCACCTTTTTCTATTTTTGAACTTCCGTTTTTGCGGTAGCTCTATAGCATCACTGTTGAAGAGTAATTAGCTGGTGAAGTGGATTTAGCCTATTGTAAAGTTAACAAAAGTTATAATGTTGTAGCTTAATGTTCAATATGTCATAACAAATAGGCTATCAGTAGTGTAACACCGAGTTGAAATGTTAAACAGCCCGGATGGGAAAACTGTGTGCTGCTAATAATGCACGGGAGACGAGAAGATGGCGTGTTTTCCCCGAGTTTAATAAACCACCTCAAGCACCGACACACTCGTCCACATACATGAGAAACGAGTGAGGAAAAATGTACATAAGCATCCAACTCAGGTCACAAAATGAATAAAATAAAATAAAGATAGACAGAAAATAAAGATGTCGGTAGAGCAAGTTATCGCTTCACCTTTCCATATCGTACAGACACACGCAATGCACATGCGCAGTTGTCAATCTGCCACAAAACTACTGTAAATGCTCTAGTGGCCATTACAGTAGAACACTTTAAAACGAGCGGTTCATTTCTAAATTCGTACGAAACACCTGTGGAAGACAGAAGACAACAAGCGCAACACTGAAAAGGGCGGAGCTACATTTTCTTTGCGGTGTCCTTCAATGCGCAAAAACACCATTCGCATAGTGTCTGTGTGTTCACGGAGTCCTTTCGTTTGCATTTGTTGTTTTCTATCTGGAATGAAAGCGAAGTTGTGTGTGACTTTTGCCTGCAGTTTGGTACGGGTTTATCTCACTAGAGAGAACGATAATGGAACGACAAAAACTATCAGTTGTTGTCCCTCGAACTCTGTTCATCGCTCGGAGCGGGTTTCTTTCACTAACGAGGAAATGGAAATCCCGGACTGGATCGAGCCACACAGAAAGGTTTGAGCAGGGAGGGAAAAGTTACTGTCGCTCCGTTCCACTTGATTTAAATCTTGTCCGTTGCTTGGTTACATGCAAAGCTTGGCGCGTTGGATTCTTTTAGGAGGTATTTTCGTTCGCAGAGAATGAATATAGCCAATATGCGCGGCCACTTTTTCTCCACAATTTCGGGCAAAAAAGGTCCACTGTCCATTATCAGTTGTGTGGAGATGTAGCCTTGAATGACCCTTCACACAGAATTCACTTTCAAACCAAGCAGCTTTCTGTCGGTCAACTGGTCTGACCAACTCAAACCCATTGCGGGCGTAGGAAATATGGAACAACGGTGAACGTACCTTACCTTGCTTTTTTTCTTCTTCCTGAAACATAAGTTACTAAAAATTAAAACTTGTTAGGCTACATATGTATGTAAATCAATATCACAATTGTGTTATATTAGATTAAATCACACTTTGTATTTAAAACAAGTGTTGTGTTATTGCTGCTAGTCTATTTAAGACTTGAATAAATAATAAAACATATTTGGAAGCAAAAAAAATCATAATACAAAGTTTGTCATTATCTGACTGAAGGTTGGAGACAGCTATGTGTGGCAGGTATCAATGGCACCTGACAAGATCGTTTCTCAAATCACTGTTAGCCTATACAACTGTGTTTTATCGCCTCGATCAGATGATGCGCAAAAGTCAAGATATGTTGAAACCAGACAGCGACACAACATCTTCCTCATCCCCATGTCAAATTACAGTTGGGTGGCTGCAGTTCTTGCGCTCGGATTGGAGTTGTTCTCGGTGGGAGGGTGGGGTGGGGGTCCGTTGCTGATGCTGGGCAGATTGCGTTTATCTCCGCATCTCTGCTCCGCTACCCTTAATGCTGCCACTGGATGGCTGCGCGTCGCACTTCGACGTGAGATCATATATTGAGGGCTTCATCTGATTTCAGAAAAGAAGAAAGCAAACAAACATGACAGACAGTACGACTTCTGATCCATGCCCTGTTCCTAATCCGACTATTGTGGACCCGTCGGCTGTGCTAAACGGACAATGCGCCGCTGCCCAGGATCCGGACCTACCCAAAAGAGGGAGCCAGGGCGATCCTTTCAACATGGACCGGGACCAGGAGATGAAAATCACAGATAGCGTTGAGGGCCAAGGTAAACACACCTCATCTCTTTAACATACAACAGATCGAGCTATACTTTTCTGGAGTAGTTTCAGAAATGCGTTTAAAACACAATGGGATTCTTTAAAGTAGACGAATTTATTTGGGATGTGATGTGAATAAGATTGAAAGGCTGGAGAAGGTTGCAGTCCAGTGGAGCACGCAGGCGCTCTTGAAGATATTAATAATTCAGGTGAGCACAAAACACTCGCAGTTTAAGTTAAGAAACAGACCAGAGAGAGACTAAACATCCTTTCTTGGCTTGCAGACAAAATACGATTAGCTTGTAAGTGAATAGATGGACATTGTTAATTATATAAAATATTGTTCTGTCTGTTTCAATGGAGCAGATTGATTTGTTTCATTCAGTTTCGTCACGTCGCGCGCTGTGTGTCGCGTTGAGTCTTTTTGATACTTCACCGCAAGCGGCTCCATAAGTTTCATGTTTGGAAAAAAAATATTTTGTGGATATTCTAATATATCGCATAGGCTATATTTCGTTCGTTATGTTATTATCATAAACTTTGTTACTATATAAAGTCAATGTTGTTGTCAGCAGTGACGTGACTTGGCACGCTTGTATTACGTCACGGTGTGATTTTCTCCAGTTTTCATTCGGACAATCCTTACAACAAAATTTGACTTTAATTATTAATTTCTGTGTAACTAATTAGTATATATACATATGAATCTTTATAAGAAGTTGTTTATTTGATGTTCTCATACTTTTGTTTATTGTGTTTGTGTTGACATGAAAGTGGTTAGAAGAAATTAGTAGTTTAAAATGAGTTGTAGTTAAGATTCAAGTGAATGAAAATTGTATTTGTATGTGTGTGTTAATCAAATCTCTGAATTTTGTACAAAATGTTTTTTTTAATTGCATTAAACTTATGCATTCTTAAGCTTTTGTTGACTTGCATGTTAACAAAACTAACCATTTGGAGGGAACAAATGTTGTAGTTTACGATCTGGCCATCTATGATGGTTACGTCTCTGCTGTAAAAGACTGGAAACTTTGTTTCTGCTACTCCTCAAACTGAATCTACGCTGACTCGCACCTCCAGTGGAGCTGTTCAGAGGTGCATCTGATCTCATATCAGCACTTCTGCTCTTGAAGCAGCATTAGTCTCTGCACCTGCAGGATCTGAGTGTGGCTGTATGCTGTAGCACCCCCCTGTGCAATCAGTTTGAGCCGCTGAATAATTCATAAGCCCCTTCAATTCTCCACTGGTGAAATTGTGGGGGCATTAGAATGAGACTAAGAAGTTTAAGAAAAAGACAAATTAACGAAGAAGCAGAAACAGGAGTTTTAGTTAAAAGTAGCAGGCTGTTGTTTACAGTCTCAGCACTTGGATTATTGATTTATTTTTTGAAAATTTATGCTAGTCCACTATTTTGGTATCGTGTACTTCAGATAAGGTCTGTCTGCTCAAGACTTGCAGTTACTTAAACCGGCAGTGGCAGCCATCAGGATGGACAGCTAGTTTAGGATAGAACTGCATTGGCAGCTTTCAGTAAATTCTTGGCACATAAAGCAAGCATAAACTTTAGGCCGCCATGGCCAGTTGTCAGTCAGAATTGTTGGCACTGCTGTCTTATACGTTTTAAGAAAAAAATTCAGATTTTGTATTTTTTCTGCTTAATCTCAGTGATATTCAAATGCCCGGTTTCACAGACGGGGGTTAGCTTAAGCCAGGACTAGGCCTTGGTTAAATTAAGATATTTAAGCAGCTTTTATAAAAATGCTTTAGAAGAAAATGTTACAGGTGTGCATCTTGAGACGGAATGATAGCACTGACATATTTTAAGATATGTCAGAGTTGAGACACAGCTCAAACAAGCATTTTAGTCTAGGACTAGCTTAAGCCTTGTCTGTGAAACCGGGGGATATGGGGGTCACAATTGATTATTAAAATAATATGGATTAAAAACAGTTTCTTCATATTTATTCATTGAATTTGGACATGCAGCCCTTTTGTCAAAAATGATGCATATATTTTTAAAGAGAAGCATATCCTGTTTTTCTAAGTTACGTCATTAAGGCCAAAATGGCTTAATTCCACTTACAGCTTTTCCTACAAGTTGAATAAAAAGCAAATCTTTTAGCCGATGTCCTTTATGCCATTAAGAAGAATGTTTCTATCTCTTTCATGCAAACCCTATTAAGCATGGAAGAAATTCTGGGTCATGTGGATGTCCTGCTTCCACATGATTAGCAGACAGACGGAGTGGGGGCAAGACCTTTATGTTGAGTTGCGGCTCATTTTATGTGCCTATAGTCTAGAGTTTGCATGGGAAAATACAAACTGAGCAAACTCACTGTGTGTAAAGGTTTCTAATAGATCAGTAAGAACAATGTTCAGCTTGACTGCAGTGTGTTTTTGGTTCGGAAATGAAATAGTTTGGAACTTATGGGTTACGTTTGTGTGAGAGTAAAACATGCTCGCGATCCTGACTGGTGAAATAAATCATGTGAGTGGCCACATTCCCCAGCTCTGTTTTTCAGCTCTTACAATCACACTGACTGACCACCTATTGACTCTGTGCTCATAACCCTCAGCATGTGACTTCCACAGGCCGACAGATCAGTTTGGTGAGCATGGGGGAAAATATACACAGCCACCCACTGTCACCATGACATAGCTGCCATTCATTTTGAACAGATGACAGAGGCATATTTGAATTTCACCTCTTTGGCAAACACAGCACAATATTAACATTGCTTGGAGGCTATACAATAGACTGTCAACAGGTTCTGCTGATTCTGTTAACTTAATCTTATTCATAATTACACTCATGGATTGAATTTGTGGTCTGTGGTGTAGAATTTATCTCTAATAAGGCCTTGATAAAGACTCTGTTGAGGGACACAGATGTAGTGTCCTACGCTTTGGGAACTGCATGTCAAGGCTGTTTATGCCTCAGAGTGAAAAATAAAAAGATAAGTGTGGGCCAAAGTTTAAAATAATGACACAAATCAGCATATTAGAATGATTTCTGAAGGATCATGTGACACCGAAGACAGGAGTAATGGCTGCTGAAAATTCAGCTTTGCATTCGCAGGAATAATCTACATTTTAAAACATATTAAATAAAAAAGTTGTGATATTTTGCGATATATTGCATTTTAGTGTACTTCGATAAAATAAATGCAGCCTTGGTGAGCATAAAATACATCTGTCAAAAACAAACAAATCTTACCAATTCCAAACCTTTGAACAAAACTGACATGTGATATGAAGTCAAACAGCAAGATATAAATTCATTCTGATATATAAAGTCACAAATACATTTTAATATGTTTAATTTACTCTTTGTTCCTTTGTTATTTTACGCTGAGGTGGAAACAGGCTTTCATCGCTGTCTCATCTTCCAATAGCCAAAGATCTCCCAGGGCTGCTCGCGAACAGCATTTAAAGTCATATCCTTTGTAACTTGATACATGATAAACATAACTTAGTGGCATCTAAATCTTGTTGAAACCATTTTGCTCTGCTATTTAAACAAGAGCCAATGCTCATCTGACAGTGCAGATTCATTTCTGCTCATCTTTGCGTCTGACATAAAGCTCTTTAATATTGCTACCCTCCTCAGACTCAATGCCTGTCATGGTCCAGTGAGTAAATAATCAGCCCCTGTTGTTTGTTCTCCTAGTGCACTTAATTTAATTGTATAATGGTCTTTAACCAGTGTTTTATTTACTCTTTTGACAGGTCTCTTGGAGAGCAGCATGCGCCTGAAGCCTCACGAAGCTCAGAGTTACAGGAAGAAAGCTTTGTGGGTGTCCTGGATCTCCATTGTGGTGACGCTCATCCTGGCTGTGGCAGGCTTCAGTAAGTTCATGGTGATGCTTTTCCTGTCTGTGGCAGGCAGCCTTCAGGATGTTCAGCTAGTTTAGCTTAGAAGTAGTTTCACTGAATTTCTGGTGCATATTACACACAAAACTGGAAAATACTACTTTCTCAGTCTGGCAAGCTTCAGTCTGATTGGCTGGCTGAATTATGATTACTCTGATTAGATATTTTCTTTACAAGCATTTGCAGTGATGCCCCACAGTTAATTTTTTTCATGCCTAGTTTTTAGTCTGTTACTGTGGTCTTATGAATTTAAGATAAATGAAATGGACTAAATGGCATATTATATTTTAGTTGAATCTCTTCCTGTCTAAGAGGGCCGTTTTTGGCCTAAATAAGCTGCAATGTGGACCGGACCTTATGCTGTTGAGTCAAAGCCCTGGCTTTGTGAGACTTGCTTCAACTGCCAGTGGCATCCATCAGGATGGGCAGCTAGTTGAGACTAGAACTGGCAGAGACAGTCCTCAGTAAATTCAAGTTTAGGCTAGAACTGGCAACTGTGATGTGTAGGCGGTCAGAATAGTTGGCACTACTGAGTTATAGTTTTTAAATATTTTAGGTTTTGCTAGTAGTTGAGGTGTGTTTTGGTAATTACAGGAAACTTTTATTGCATTATTTTGATAACATTAATTAGAAAATAAAGATTTTCATGATAAAGATTTCAGAGGTGTTTGCTCTCATAGTAGAGTTAAACATTTTTGTATTTTGTATTTTTTTGGTCAGAAAATAGACACGGTTACATATCTTTATTTTTCTTATAGCTGAGGTATAAATAAATGAATAAACAAATAAATAAAAAATAAATAGTTATTAATTTTAAAGATATTATTTTATGTACTAATTTATTTATTTATTTGTATTTTTATATATTTATACATGTTATGCAATAAATTAACTGAAAAACTATTGATACAGCATACAAAGTGTCTTTGAAACGTACCTAATTTACCTTAAATTATTTGGAAAGATATCAAATTTATCAGCAAAATAGACTGTGCTTACATTTTAGCAGTCTTGCAGATGACTTGTGCTTTTTGTCAGGTGGAAAATTTTAAAGCAGAAAACATCAGCACATCTGCTGCTATTTAAAGCTGATGTGTGTAATTTATTCAGTGTTGAAGCACTCTTGCTATGTAAGATTAATACATAGAGACAACTATAGGTAAGCCATTCATAGATTGAATTGCAATACAGTTGAAGTTGTGGCAATGTGGCACAACTAAGTGGTCTGAGCGGTCCAGCATTGGCGTTCTCAGAAAGAAATTACACAATGTATTGTAAAAGTTATATGTTGTAGTTTTTTTATTCTTTGTTTTTTAGTATGTATCTCTCATTTTTGTACATATATTCAGTAATGGTTTGCATTGATTCTTTTGTGGGATTTTTTTCTTGCCTCTGTTGCCTTTTTTGTACGTTCTGTTAAGCTGCTAAATATATAGTGTTATACCTTTAAAATAGGAGGGGGTCATTCTCTATAGGTTCCTTGGCACTAAAACATTCTTGACGTTAGCCTCTTAACTCCTCACAAGACTGCATGAGGCAAAATGCAGCAAAAGGAATTTTGCTCATTTTAAAGGAGGTGTAACATTTGTGCAGCAGATACTCATTTAAAATGTCAAAGATCTGAGAATTTACAAGCAACCTTGTTTCTTTGATGCTTTTTTCCGTCTTCACACCCTTGATTTAGAGATGACAAAGAGGTCTTTCACACAGTTCTTCATTAGAATAAATGTGCTTTCAATATATCATACTGAAACACAGTATAGAGTATATGAAGATAAAGCCTTTTTTTGCACATGCACAATGATGAATTGAAGGAGAAACTAAATGTAAAGGGTTTACAGGATGTTTCAGTATTTGGTTGCCAATGACGATGACTCCCCAGCTGAGTCTTGGTTCCTGCCAAGGTTTCTTCCTCATTCTATCTAAAAATCTTCATTTTTGCCTTTGTCTCAGTCATTAGAGATTGTAAGGCATTATTCTATGTAAAGCTGCTTTGTGACCATACATCTTGTGAAAAGAGCAGGTTAAATTAAATTGAGAAGGAATTATTTGAGGATGTAAGCTGAGAGAAATGAAGATTTATGCTACAGCCTTGAAATGAAGAAGAAAAGCAATTTCTCATCCCCTGTAGCTTTAAGGTTTTTATATTTATCTACCTACATTCAGCTATACCTCTCAAACAAACACACACAAAATCATACTTCCACATGCTCTTTCATTATATCATCTCTGTCTATTTGTAATCTTTATGTCATAACATGACGATTAACAGAGAAGAGGAAGTTGGCATTTGGCCCATATGAAGCAGACAGTGTGTTTATCACGAGTTGTCTTCAGTGATAAAGTGTATGGTTGTTGGACATTTGACATGACAATACTCACTGTGTTATCAGAGACCGTAAAATTTCTGTTTTGAATTCAACATCGACTGTGACTTCAGTTGATTTTCTCTGCTTCCGTAGCCTTAATTTATGTAAAGCCCGTGGCTCAGCTGTCCATGAGCAGTCTGAATGTCTCATGCTGAAACAGCAAGTTTAACTTGTCCTCTGTGTAACACATAATGATGTGGCATAACAACACTGTCTCTCTATGGCACAATCACACTGTAAAGAATCATTCTTCACCGAACAGACATCATGACTCTTGTGATGCCAGGCGTGTGGGGCTTGTGACCATCTTTGGATTCGGAGGAAATGAACACCCTGCTTTGTTTTTGTGGTTTGGCCTGAATACTTGTATTTTTCCAGATATTTCATGCAAGTGAGTTGGGAAATCATATGATATGCTGAATCTGAAAACATTCTTACAGAATCTCATGGGAAAATATATAATAAAAACTATGTGCAGGCAATGCATCTTATTTGGAAAGCTCAGAGATTTATTGAGGCTTACAGCAGGAACTGTTTGCTTGCTCTACTGACTTTTTCAATCAGTGTCAGTCAGGATATTCTCTAGTCTAGTGGAACATTTCAGCAATTGTTAAAGTTATAGTTAATTCAAAAATGGAAATTCTGTTATCATTTTTCTCCCTCATGTCTTATCAAACTTGTATGATTTTCTTACTTCCATGGAACACAAAAGAATTTGAGTGTGAGGACTGGAGCTCTCAAGCTTCAAAAATGATGCACAAGCACCATAACAGTATCATTAACGTGGTCCATCTTAAACATTCAGTTTACTCTGAGTCTTCTGAAACCATACGATAGCTTTGTGTGATGAACAGACTGAAGTTTCAAAGTTGTTATTCACTGATAACCTTCTTTTCTAGTGAACTATGTTGTTGACCATTGAATCAGTGAAATGACTGAAATTACTTACTGTTAATTAACACTATTTGAAACAGTTTTTTTGATCATTTTTATTACATTTTTTTTCCATGACTGATCTATCTGATCTTTTAAGTTACACAAATCTACAGCAGCATAAAGCCCCTTGTTCTGCTTAAATGTCTCATTTGTTCTCATATATTTTTTAAGAGAGCTGAAAAACTCTTATCTAGGGCAGTATTTCTGTGAAAAAGATTAAAGTCTTCCTTTGTAGTTATTTAAGATTCAGTGTAATATATACATGATATTTCTTAGAAGGAAATTTTATTCTCCAATCCAGCTTTATTCAGCAGTTCAGCTGAGTAGACTAGCATGAAAATGCATTGTTAACATTTCCTTAACATACGATGTGTGTGCAAGCTTTTACTTGGCTGTATATTTGACATGAAGGATTATTAAAACTAGACAATGTATTTGACTGGCAGTTAGAAATAATTCATCTGCATATGTGACCGTGGACCACAAAACCAGTCATAAGTGTCAGTTTTTCGAAATTGAGATTTATACATCATCTGAAAGCTGAATAAATAAGCTTTCCATTGATGTATGGTTTGTTAGGATCGGACAATATTTGGCCGAGATACAACTATTTGAAAATCTGGAATCTGAGGGTGCAAAAAAATCAAAATACTGAGAAAATTGCCTTTAAAGTTGACCAAATGAAGTTCTTAGCAATGCATATTACTAATCAAAAATTAAGTTTTAATATATTTACAGTAGGAAATTTTCAAAATATCTTCATGGAACATGATCTTTACTTAATATCCTAATGATTTTTGGCATAAAAGAAAAATGGATAATTTTGACCCATACAATGTATTTTTGGCTATTGCTACAAATATACCCCAGCGACTTAAGACTGGTTTTGTGGTCCAGGGTCACATATGTCACGGGTTTTCTGTCATTCTCTGAAGTGTCTGCATTTAATATTTGCACAGCTTCTTTGGTCAGATATCGCATAATTAGATGCTGTGTAAAAGATTTGTGTTGTCAAAGAAACATATATGCTATCAACATATCAGATAACTTCTCATAAGATGGATGTTATGTGATCATTAAGAAAAAATTTACCCATAACTCCTTGTCTTATTATTTCCACCTAATTATTTTTTACAATGTAATGCACCAATCAGCAAAAGAGCTTGGCGTTTTATTTCTGCTCTCACCAGTCACTGTCATGAGTAGTGGTTTGGTATCTCTATCCAGCAGTGATTTCACAATAAGGGCCTGTCTTAAAACGTAATGCTTCCTTGCTAAAAATATTATCTTTAAAAGTATTAATTTCTTGAAAAAAAATCTTATTGACTCCAATCTTTTGAATGATATAATTTCAATGTGCCTTACAGTACTTTACAATGACTATTAAGTCAATCTAGTATGTGTACTGAGAAATGTATCTGTATCTGTGAAGGCTTTCATTCATTCAGGTCAATGTGGAAAGTCAGGATGTTCGTTTGCCCTGTATTTTTTAGGATTTATCCTATTACCCCATTATCATTCTTATTATTCTGTCATGTCATTTACTTTCATGATTAGCAGGCAGAGTTATTAAATCCTTATCCATTTATTCCAGAGTTCATTTACTTACAATGCAGAAATCAGATCAAGTGCTTGTTGGAAAGCTTGGCGGAGCTAGCAAAATAACTAAAAGGTGGAAAGAGCTTATTAATGAAGGGTCAGTATAATTCAGCTGGTGATGTGATACATGCTTTGTGTTTTAAACAACTTGTACCATTTAGTAATGGCATAGCAACATTAGTAAGTTGCCTTTGGTTTCAGGTGAAGCACAACAACACAGCACAAATGAAATCTGGATTTTTACACCAGCTAAATGCCAGATATGTGCTCAGAGAACATTTGACTTTTATGCAAATTATCATCTCTTTCATTCCTTCAATGTCACCTTCCTCGTACTGCAGTAGCTACATTCACTATATTCACACATTACAAAAAAACAGGTTATTTATATGAGGTTCCAAACATAGATTTGGGAGGAACCTAATGATTTAATCCTGTAAATTATCATTACGAGCCTATATAAACTGCAGTCTCAGCGACAATTCTTCCGGCATCCCTCCACCTCCCCATCTCCTCCTCTATTTCTGTTACTCTCCTTGTAGTACCGCAAATAAATAAGAAATGCTACATACATTGTAGCCTGTAAAGTAATCAAATGTATAAAAACACTGCATATTTTCCACTATGTAAATTAAATATATATTTCTTATTATTAAAGTTACAAAAGTGATGTAGTCAAGAGAAGTGAGAGATTTTCACTCTTTTGTTGTTTAATTAAAATGAATGACAGATAGCAGGAATATTGGACTGCTGTCACTTTAAGAGCTGCAAATTTCTACTGGTTAATTGTGTGTACCGGTATATCGCAGACACTATAAAAAGGATTAAAAAAACATAAATGGATGGTATTATCATAAAAGTATTTTATCCGCTATATTCCAAATCAATTTTAGTTTCCATGGGATAAAGTGCAACAAACAATGTGAAGGTTTATAGGGTTTATAAATGACTTATTTAAGAGGCAGGCAGGGAGGAAATTCAGATGTATTATAATGACATGTCACATGAATTAAAGTACACTCATGAATCGGTGATCATCAATTTTTCATTCCTGAAAATGTGGTGTGAATATGTGCAGTGGGGTGTGTGATTGAGTTTTTAACGGTTTTACATGAAGAACAGGATTCATAGTCAAAAGTGAGACAGTGGTGGAATGTGTCCCTCATGAGAAATCAGTATTCTAGTTTTCAAGTCATGATATGTGGCATAATAACTAGATCCTTGAGACTTCTATTTTAATTAAGCCCTTCCAGTGTGAACCCATGTTGCTTGCTACCAAAATAATCCTGAAAGTGAGAAGTGATAATGATGAGTCATTAGCTTGTCATTTCAGCCTTTTTAGTGAACTGAACTAACGTGCGGTGCTTCATCACTGCAGCAGTCACTCTGCTTTTCAACCTCATCAGTGTCTTCAGTTTTATTACTTACAAAGATCAAATATCTCATGATGTTAATTTTACATTTCAAATGGGATTCTAGGCAACATCAGATCCAAATTTAGCATTGTTTAATTGAACTGACATTTAGCCAACTGAGGCCAAGTTCTTCAGATACATGCAGCACTGGTCAGAGTTAATTAGGGGTTATGAAAATAGTGTGTGTGTGTGTGTGTGTGTGAAATATAATATCGCCCATTACAGCAGCTTCGCTGAGAGGTTGTTGGGTCTTGTTTGAGTGCTGTATCTTTACACTGCGACTGTCTTTTATCAGCCTCATCCTGACATGCACTACAGCTATTAGTTTCACAGTATAATGGATTGTATCCATGCACAGAGTGCCAAAAGACAGAGAAGATTTATTCACTGCATTTGAACTTTATTCCCAGCTGTCTGTCTTTATTCCTGTCCTGATGACAGGCATCTTATATCAAGTTCAACCACGCATTTAGGAGAACATTTTCACTTCAGATACATTGAAAGTACTTTAACTGATTTTATTTCTTGGTTTCTCACATGTAAGCCCAGTTCTTTACAATCATTAGACACTCCCTTTTCTCTTGAGAATCATCACTGAGATATGACATCACCTTTAGAAGACCGTGCTTGGTGACATTTTCAGTGCGGCAACACATTTCACCTAAAGTCACAGCCCATTTTCTGCACGTACTCAATGTTCTTCTCTCACCTTATCAACGTGTTCTGCTGCCTGAGGCTATTTTGACCGTGTTGTCATAAGATGATAATCGTTTATTGTCTTGTGCTAGTTTTGTCATCCCCAATGTTGTTAGCTGAGTATATGATGTTTTTGTCCCTCTGCAGGACCTGCTTAAAGCATCAAGAAAGGTTTGGTTAAATGAGTTGCATGTATTTTACTGGCCCTGTAACCTGAGCAGAGCGCTGGAGACGTCTGCCGTTCTGCTCCATTAGGAACCTGTCTAAACACATTAAGTCTCGGTGTTGAGTTCTCCTTTCAGTCCATTTAGGCAGGACCTGCATCACAAAATTGTTCTCTAATAATGGAACCAGTGTCCTGATGGCAGCCATGCTGCTGGTGTTTATGGGACACTTCATCAGTAACTCTGAAACTCTGCACCTTTCTTTCTATCTACCTGTCTATGTGTCTATCTGTCCATCTGAGATAATATCATTTGTCTGAGTTTCTTTCTTTCGTCCTTACGTCCTTTCTTAATGAAATATTGTTTACTTATTGAAAGTTTTTTACAAAAATTTCAATACATTTCTTTTTCTTTCTTTCTTTCTTTCTTTCTTTCTTTTTCTTATTGAAATACTGTCTACTGAGTTTCTTTACAAAATTGTAATACATCTCCTTTCTTTCTTTCTTTCTTTCTTTCTTTCTTTCTTTCTTTCTTTCTTTCTTTCATCCTTTCGTCCTTCCGTCCTTTCTTTCGTCCTTTCTTATTGTAATATTGTTTACTAAGTTTCTTTACAAAAATTGCAATACATCTCTTTCTTTCTTTCTTTCTTTCTTTCTTTCTTTCTTTCTTTCTTTCTTTTTCTTTCTTTCATCCTTTCGTCCTTCCATCCTTTCTTTCGTCCTTTCTTATTGAAATATTGTTTACTAAGTTTCTTTACAAAAATTGCAATACATGTCTTTCTTTCTTTCTTTCTTTCTTTCTAAAATATATTTCATCTCTTGAATTTCTTTTTACAAAAATTGCAATTCCCTTCCTTTCCTCCTTCAATCCCTAGTAATGCCTCAGGATGTTTGTTGATGGAATACAGAGTGTGGTGGTAAATTTGGTACATATAATATCTTAGCTTCTAAATTAATTTCTCTGCCTGCTTATGTTTTTTTTTAAGTTCAGAATTATTGCACTACAGCAACAACTGGTTCTCATAATGCTTCAATGTAAGCCCTCAAACACAGAATACATTGAAAAAATATGCTAATGCTGTGTATATGCAAGTTGATAGAATAGCTGTTTATCCACTATGTTCCTACTATTGTCAGCATTCAGTGGCATCAGCCGGCACAAGTGTTCCAGCTGTATGATCTTCTGGTCTATGTGTTCTCATTGTATTGTTCAAAGGTAGTAAAAATCACCTAGGGTGCTGATGCTGTCCATGGTCCTGAATTCCTCCTGGCTATTACAGTTTATAAACCCAGATTGAGGTTGAATGATGTTGTTTCTGAGTAATGTTGCACAAAAATTGTATACGGCTAAAAAAAAAAATCGAGTTCAAGAACAATTTCAGTAAGCACTAATTATAATAGCCTGTGAAAAACATAAGTTCTTTTGCCCTGGAAAAAAATGGTGGTTAAATATAACTGGATATGTCATGTAGGAGTGCATGAAAGGACACCATATTTAACAGTAGGACATTACAGTCTATTTCACCTGATCTCCTGTACTGCTCATGTTAAAATATGGACAGGAACAGCTGCTGCTCTGGTAGCTTGTTGTCAAGGCCTCAGACATGTGTTCATGTACAGCACACAGACATGCGCTTAGCAGGTGTTCCTAAAGCATGTCAGCTTGTCAGGTCAGCTTTCAACCTGTGCCACAGTCTGCAGGCAACTGTAATGTAGAGGAAAAAAAAATATCTTAAAACTAAAAAGTGTATTTTTTTTATGTTAAAGCACTGTCTTTAATATGCAGCCATAGGTAAGCTATTTGTAGGATGATTCCATTGAAAAGTGTAAACACTGTAGTTCTGTGGCACTAACATTGTTAACATTGTTATGCCAGTTCTAGCATCCCGTCCAGCTTGACCAAAGACTTTAGAAATTCCAAGACAGTGCACACATATTACTATGAATGGGAGAACATGCAGTCTGGCCAACCAATTACATGAGTTTGGTGGTGGGACTATCTCTTTTCTTGACCACTGGCAGACAGGGGGAGTGTTCAGAACATCTGTTTGAATACAACTGCTGTTTTAGCATTGTTCTATTTGGTGACGTTATTTGTTTCATATATCACACACTTTAGCTTTAAGCATAATTGTATGTGAGAGTCCTAAAAACTCTTAAAATTCACTGTGAAGAATTTCAAGTCAAAATATTTAATTGTGTTTTAATAAAAAGATTTATTTTGAAATATATTTTTAAGGTTATTAAATATTTATCTAGTGATGTAATTATAGTTTCCACTGTGCCACAGTCTAATAGACTTTTCTAAAACACACCAGAGAGACTTTTGAGTAATATGAAGTCATTGTACCAACAAAGCAGGTCTTTTCTATTTTGGTCTTTTCTGATTAAACTTTAAACAGGCTGAAACTTTAAACAGAAATCTTTAGTATCAAAGACTGTGGGCCATATTTACTAACAGCTTGCGCCAGCGCAAACCATCTTTTGGCATTAAAATAGTACTGTCAGGATTTACTAAAAACGCGCAGTTAAGAATTGGCGCTGAAAAGGCGTGGACACAGTTATTTTTGCTCCTGTTCTTATTGAATATGCATTTAAAGGAGTTTCCCTTTCAGACGCAAAATTTATGGGAGGAGAGTATTAAAATGAATTATGCAACGCCATTTACTAATGTTTGCGCTCGTCAAATTACTGGTATTTGCGCCATTATTTAACACCCAAAAAAAGCATGTCTTAAAGCAGGCGGTAATTTGCGCTGCTCTTGGTAGATTGCGCTGGTCATTATGGAAATGATCTGACTGCGTCTGTGTTCTTTAATGTGCACATTGTTAGTTAATTTTCCCCTCCCATCTGCGCTTTTATGTAACTGCGCTATAATGCTAATTTGCCCTGTTTAGTAAATCTGGCGCTGTATTTAGTTCCACCCAAAAATGTCAAAATAGTAATTTTAACAGATTACTTGAGTCCAGTTAGATGTTTTATCTCTGTTAGCAGTGCCCACTAAATTAATTTGTTCATTTTTATGTTATTTCAGCCACATGCAGTAAAAATCATAAGCTTCCGCTGTCAAGTAGAGGTTAATCAATTAAAAACATTTAATATTATTCCAGCTTTCTTTTTTCCAGAAATATCTAAAATCTCTTTGCTGTGTACTGATGTAAATTTTTCTTTTCAGTTCTGCAGAATGTATTCAGTTATTCAGTCAGTCGAACACCATTGGGGTGTTTATGTGAGCATGAGCTCTGACTGGGGATCAGATGTGTCTGTGGGCATGCCAGTCCTGTCACATGCTTCTTCACATATACCGCATTAAATTGAAATGCCTTGAAAAATGCAAACCATAAAACTTCCTTAGAAGCACTGTCAATCTGGCATGTCCTGAAGCCTATATCAGTATATATTTGATAGCATTCTGCAGCAGAAAGCAGGTGCAGCTCTCTTCCTGTTAACAGCGAAACGGCAGCCAAGCAAATCTGCTCGACCGGCCATATTGGCGGGGAGTCTCTGGTCTCAAGGGGCTCCTGGAAGCCGAGCTCAGACGTGAGCTGCATGTGCTGTGAGTGTGACCTCAATAAATCAACCTAGATTAGGTCTCTGGAACCTGGATGCGGTACCACAGAGATTCTGAGGGTGAGGAGGCGGGTCGGACGTGTGGCTGGTCCCACAGGAGGGAATACCTGGAATCTGTGAATAATTCTGGGAATAAAGGGAATTGTTTCTTGATATTTGCCTTAAAAGAGATTTAACTCCAACTTGTTAAAATAATGAAATGAATGCATTTTTATCAGAAAGTCACATTTTATACTATTGCATGAAGTGTAATATTTCCTAAAAATGTGTGGAAGATTCTATTTTGTTGTTGTCAGCGTCTTCACATTATAACAGCATAATTTATAATCTAATCTAATAGTCATAATCTAATACTCTTTTAAACTTTTTGTTGGCTGCAGGCCATCAAAGTCTTTAGAAATTATGCATAAAATCTCCTCTATCAATCTTTTTTTTATTTTGACATCAAATTATTATTATATCCATAACTGATGTATATCAATCTCAACAACAACAATAATAATAATTGTAAATAATTTTATTCAGTATAGCCATTGGATGTATGGATGGATAAATAAATAAATAAATAAATACAATTTTTTTTTTAAATTTGCATTATTAACTGACTTAAAGTAAATCAAAAGTACCATATAAAATTCAAATTTGGCATTATAAGCAAACTAAAGCGTTTTGGTTTATAGTCTTGTAAAGCGCAGACAAATACACCTGCATTTTTTGCACATTTCTTATGCTAAATGCTTTAGAAATGCATTGAACTATTTTGTGTGCTTCTGTGTGCAAGGCAGTGTGTAAATTCTTGTATGGATAAACACATCCATTTTAAAGTCACACTTTTCCACCAGCTCACAGCTGAACAGTAATCTAAGAAAACAGTCAAGTCACTGGGGCAATGAGTCACTGATATACTGCTTCACTATTCTGTCTGTTTATTTGTCCTTTGACTAAGGCTCTTAGCAGTACAAATATTCTACTGAAGTCCAATAATGGTGTGAATTACAGCTCATTTTATGAATGTGCAAAGTGCCTTATTCCTTTTCCCCCCCGATTCAATTAGTATTTTTTTTCTTTCTAAGACTGTGGAGGTCTGTGGTTGGTTGGTTTATATGTTTGTTTGTGGTGAGAACGAGTTTCTGGAAATCAGGTTATGTGAAACATAATTAAAAAAAACTTGTTAGACCCTTAAGGTGCACTTTTAAACTTCTTTATTCAGTGCTAGTCTCACCCACAGAGCACATGGCTTCAGCTCCCTTGCACTGTATGATGATCATATTTCATATAATGCCTAAACTTGACCGTTTCTCAAATGAAATTCCCTAAATTTGATGGCAGCACTGGTGAAATGCACTGAGGGTTGGGAGTGCAGTAAACTCCACTCTGCATGTGGCAAATGGCCCAGCGCTGTAGGTTGTGAATTATTAAAGACAACATATTGCAGCAGAGCTGAGGAAGAGCATTGTTGTGATAGCCAGCGTCCCCTAACATGGCTGCTACATGAGGTCGAGGAATTTGCATTGGAATTGGCGATTAAGTCCTATGCATATACACACAGACTAATGTTAAATGTTGAATATTCACATATGTGAGATAACTTAGTCACTATCCAGACACTAAGGTATTAAGAGCATGTTATATATTGATATTCGCTTAGGCCTATTGATTCTTTTAAAGTGACGCTTTCTGCGGCGCTCCCACAATTGATTTCAAATAGATTACAGTAGAATTAGAAAGACACTGACTATTGATTTACCCAGTCAGTTATAAATACACTGGATTTCCACTGCAGAAAATGGATGGAAGCTGCTTCCTTTCATAACAACAAATTAGCTGCACTGCACCACAAATAAAGCATTAAAAAGAGAATCCTGGGACTACCGGTGACATCTCAAGTCACAACCTTAAATAAACAATGAAGCTTTGACGTATATTTGTGACAGTTCAAAGCTTTTAAAGTGTTCTTCCTTTAGAAATCTGATCAACAGGAAGCAGCAAATTCTACATTCTGTTTCGCTGACGTCTCTGTCCTCCTTTGAAATTCATAGCACACACAGTCTTACAAGAGGACAACATCCTCAGTCAGCTCGGCTCCTCTGAGACGGGGATTAGCGTGATGAAAAGCAGGACCGGTGGCCATTATCGGCCCGAAGCTCTCAGAGAGGGGTTCTCCCACCATTCCTCATTCATTACAAAGAGGAATTTAAAATGTTGTTGTCATTCTATTGAGTTCGTACAGTAGGCCTATGTGTTTGTTTCGGAGCAATTAAAATCACATTTTAATAGTTTATTGACCAATGTAGGATTATTGTTTTTGAATTTTTAATTAAAGGAACAGTCCTCCCCAAAAATGAAAATAGTATCATCATTTACACATATGCACATATGAACAAATTTTGAAGAATGACCTTTTTCATTTTTCCATGCAGTTACAATTAATAGATACATTGATTTAATGGGGTTTAGTGCCACAAAAAAAACAAAAGTGCCACAAAAGTATAATATGATCATACAAGTGTTGTCCATACAATTCAAGCGCTATATTTCAAGTCTTTCAAAGTCATTTGATAAGTTTGTGTGATGAACAGACTGTAATTTAAATCTTCATTCACATCTTAAAGGGATAGTTCACCCAAAAATGAAAATTCTGTCATGAATTACTTACCCTCATGTCATTCCAAACCTGTAAGACCTTCGTTCATCTTCAGAACACATATCAAGATATTTTTGATGAATTCCAAGAGCTCTCTGACCCTCCTATAGACAGCAATTATTCTTCCACGAGCAAGGTCCAGAAACGTAGTAAGGACATCATTAAAATAATCCATGTGATATCAGTGGTTCAACTGTAATTTTACGAAGCTACGAGAATACTTTTTGTGCGCTAAAAAACTATTTTTTTTTTTTAATAACAATTATTCAGCAATTCGTCTCCTCTGCGTCACCCTGGCGCCATTTCGGAGAGTATCACATGCATAAACAACTTCGTAAAATTATGGTTGAACCACTGATGTCACATGGACTATTTTAACGGTGTCCTTACAACATTTTTGGACCTTGATCATGGTCTATGGGAGGGTCAGAGAGCTCTCAGATTTCATCAGAAATATCTTAATTTGTTTTACGAAGATGAATAAAGGTCTTACAGGTTTGGAACAACATGAGGGTGAGTAATTAATGACAGAATTCTCATTTTTGGGTGAACTATCCTGTTGCTATATGATCGCTGATTCAGTGAGTTTAGCTGAAAAAATCATTCAGACAGGTTTTGTGAATTGAATTAGCTGATTCATTGAAAAAAATCCAAAAAAGACTCAAAAAATGATGTGAGAAACTTCAATGGGCAATGTGGTGGCTTTAGTTACTGCCAAGTTAGAGACAATTTCAGGCACATTTCACAGGCATTTAGAGATGTATAAAGCACCAAACACACAGAAGTCACATTCAAAACAGTGTGAATTTTTGTAAGCTGTGTGGGGAAATCATTCACCCTCGGGCGAAATTCCTATTTACCCTTTCGAAAAGACCTGCCACCCTTCGTTACCGTTGCTACGTCTGACAAGCCTTGCCGCTCTCATGCCACACGTTCTCATGCAGTGAAAAATACATCGTGGAGCAAAGTGGACACTGACAACACGCTAGGGTTGCCACCCGTCCCTTAAAATACGGAATCGTCCCGTATTTAAAGGTAAAATGATGCGTCCCGTATCAAATCAATACGGGACGCGATTTGTCCCGTATTTTAGAAAGGGCAACAAGCTGAATCAACAAATAAGTATTTTGCACTTATTTAGCACCTATAATAGCAATTATAATGAAATCAATTTTCATCAATTTTCAGAAGCTCATCTTAGCGTCTTTGTTTCCATGGCGATGATGGAGTTGCCTGATCGCGCGCCGTTAAAGCGCTTTCACGCGAGCACTGCATGCGCTAAACCTGCGCGGTTTAAAACATCTGGAGCTCACATCTGCCTTTGAACACAAGACTCTCCAGATGTAGGGCTGAATGGGAAAGTTATCAGTAGCTCTGTCCAGTAATGATGAACGCGCAGTTTGCAAAGAAGCAATTGCTCACTGTGGGCTGTCTGACTTAAAGGGATAGTTCACCCAAAAATGTCAATTTTGTCATCGTTTACACACCCACAAATTGTTCCAAACCTGTAATGATTTCTTTCTTCTGTTGAATATAAAAGAAAATACTCTGAAGAATGTGACTAACCAATCAGTTTCTGGTCCCCAATCAATGACTCTGATAGTATTTTTTTCTCTATGAAAGCTGCTGAGGACCAGCAGCTGTTTAGTTTCCCACATTCTTCAAAGTATCTTCTTTTGTGTTCAACAGAAGAAAGAACTTGCAGGTTTAGAACAACCTGGGTAAATTATGACCATTTTCATTTTTGGGTGAACCATACTTTTAAAGTGACAGACACATCTTCTAAAGGCATAACTCTATTGTTTTATTAAAATTTGGATAGTCTGTTAGAGCTTGACAGACATAATTTTTAGACATTATTAGACAGATGAATTAATAGATTATAATTAATGTTAGACACTATTTATTAATTTAGCATTTATATGAATCATAAATATATACATAATAAATAAGCATGTCATATACAATTTGACATTTTAAAAGGTTTAAAAATGCTAAATCCTTTAGATTAAATGTAGCCCTAATTTAAGCAAATTAATAAAAAAAATGTAAAACAATATTTTTTGGGGGGGGGGGGGGGGTCGTCCCTTATTTTGCCTCGCTGAAGGTGGCAACCCTACAACACGCTGACAGACAAAACAGAGCAGGCTACTTCTGGTATGAAACAAATCTCAGCTTTCAAATTTTGTCATTTTGTAAGAAATTCAAGCAATAAATAACGTTTTGTGGCTCTTTAATGTGTCACGCCTCAGTTCAAGTGGCACGTGAACTGATTATCTCTTCCTCTTTACTAGTTATAGCAAGAAATAAACATGAAATAACATCAGAAGGTATCTTGTTTCAAGTGCGGAAATACGTCAATATACACAATTTTTCAAGTTCAAGTCCACCGACGTTAATCTACTCTCCTGTCTGGTTTGATTGTTGGACAAAATGATGGATTCGGCATTATGATTGGTCAGATTGCCTGTCAATCAAACTCCCTGCAAAGGGTGAACTGCAAGGATTCCCATTGAAATCATTGGTTTCCACCCTCAAAAATTCGGAAAACAATGCTAAATGTGAACTCACCTTTCTAAATAAATTGGTAAAATCATTGCATCACTGAGGTTTCTGTTAGAAGCTCTGGTTCTCAGAAAAACCTGAGATTTCCCTTAGAACTGCACTTGTGTTTTGACTGGACTGGACCAACCTGTAATATATATACTATATACTATATACTATATACTATTTGAGCATTTAAAACAACTTTTATGAGACATTTCATGTCTGACTTTGTTGCTGATTTGTGATGTTATTTAAATGTGAGGAAGGCATTTTTGGAAATTTCACTATTTCCCCATTCAATAAGATAAGAGTTGATCTTGCCTGAAATAGCTATCCAGAGACATTGTAAACAGAGCAGCTGCGTGAACTGAGATTCCTTGAAAGGGGCTTTGGACCATAAACTCGAGACTAGGAGAGACTGAAAGTGAAATACTGACTAAGTGCAAATCAGAGAAGCCAGCAATCTCCCTCTCTCTTCTCTGTTTCTTCCTCTACAGCTTTTCTCCTGTTAATACGTGTCTTGTGTCTTGTTAGCAAACCCCCAACAGGGAGTTTTCGTTTTGTGTTCCGACTTGGAAACTTTAAGTATGCAGAAATTTCCCCAATTCAGACGTGCTGTTTGTCAAAAGATCTGGACCAACCTACACTTTCCACCTCCAGTTTCCACCTGAGCCTTAAGATACGGTAAACAAATCAAAGTATGTTGACACCTGAACAACACAGCTACGTGCTTATTGAACATTTCAAAACCATGTATTTACATCAACAGAAAAAGACATTTTTCTTGTTAATACTAATATAGATGTAATGCAGGACTGGAGACATTCACACTGATTTTGACCTACTTCCTCAGGCATGTTTCCTCTGCTGTAACTACACTCACTGAGTTCTTTGATCATCACATTCCTTCCTATGTGTTCAGTTTTTTGGGGGAATATTTCGTATGGATATAGGCCAGGAAGAATGTGGATGATATCTTTTTCCAGATAGACCTGTACTTTTTTTATCTGCTCATATTGGCAAGTTCACAAAATCTGTAGTTCATAGTTATTAAGAATGTAAGCTGTTTGTTCGTTCAAGTGTTATGACCCCTCAGCTACAATTGTGGGCCCTTTGTTGGTCTGCTAAATGCAGAAATTCAAGGGATCTAGATGTACTTGTTTTGCTGTGCAACTAGTAGTGTTTTTCTTTCCTTTTTGCCACATTTTTATTGATCGAGAGAGTCGAGAAATAAAATGAAGAGAGAGAATGTGATGGAAACACAATCTGGGCCAAACTTGAACAAAACCACTGATTAACACTTGTACTGACTTGTTGGATATTATATATTACAATGCATCAACATTTGTTATAGGCTCAGAAGAGTCCTCAGTTGTTTTATCATTTGATTTAATAAACAAAAAAATCTTTTGTTTTTCATACATAACAACAGCTCCTGAGCAGAAGTGTTTTTCTGTTTCAAGGGCAGTGTGGGAAATCATCCAATGTGCAGCACCTCTGTTGCTATGACACGTGGTGGTCGAGTCTGTCTTTAAAGTTGGAGATCAATAGAACAGTGAGAGTTCTCCACTCAAGAGGGGGGCAGCAAATAGAGCCTCTCAAATGCAAGCTCACGCTTGGTAAAATGGAGAGCCTCATATCTCTACAGCTTTGTCAAAAAAGTCAAAACACAGTGGGCAGCCTTTTTCAATTCACATTTTAATAGATGCAAATAGAGGGGTGAGTTGACTGTGCATTCTGTTACGGATAAATGTAACATAGGATTTGACAACTGCACTTCCATCTGATTACAACGGCTGACATTGTACAACAGACCTGTGCTTTGAGCTCAACATGTACAGGAGGCATTTTCTCTCTGTGTGAAACTCACTGATGTTTCATAAATGTAACAAGCCGCTCACCAGACTTTCCAAAAGCAATTTGTCTGTTGCCCTCTGTTGACTGTCTATGATTTTGTCTGTCCTAAAGACATGCTGTTTTATTCCATTTATGTTTTCTAGCTTTTCAGTTACAGCTTTTAGGTTTATATTATATAATATTATATTACTATTTTATAATTGTTTGTTTTTGATGTGAAATATATTTTTGTGACTAGTTTTCCTTAAACATAATGTGGAATAGAATAGAATAGAATAATACATATTATATAATACAGACGATATTTACAAGGAAATATGCTGCTCAGAAAAAAACAAAGTAATTTCATTGTACCATTTCCAACAACAATGGTAATACTGTTATTTTTATGTTATTTTAATGTTTTGTTACCAAACATTAGTTCAGAATAATAGACATAGTATAGTTCAGAAACAGCTTAACATCCATCAGACGCTTCTTTACATTAGGCAGTGCTGAAAAGTGCTGTACTGTGTATTATTTATGCTTTGTGACGTAATATATAAATACATTAATATATATATTGTCTTTCTCACTTTTTTCTCTGTTGTTTTGTTTTTCCCCAATAGCTGTATCCTTCATGAGACACAGTGCATCAGCTTTTGGATTTGCCGTAAGTATAATTTTCAGTGTTAATGAACTACATTTTATTTTTAGGCAAAAGTTTCTGGAAAGGTGTGCATTTGTTTATGCTTAATGTTCAGTTGTCAAGCTATGTGTAAATATTATTTAAATGGTGTCCGTGTTAAGCATATCCCAACACCTAATGTAGGATATGAGAGATGGTTGCTAATGACAATGGGGAAAAAAAATACAACAAGCTGCTTAACAAGATATTTTTTATGATCCAGGTTTTGTTTTTGATTTATTACATTTACATTCATTACATTCTTGTGCTCAAGGCAGCTGTGGGAGTGTTTCATTAGAATAAATGTATCACTGGACCTAAGTTTGTGACATAGTGAGATGTAATGAGCATTATTTCTATAGCACTGATGAATCACTGTTGTTTTTCAGTTTGACGCGACGTTAGATGTTCTTTCCTCCATTATAGTGCTGTGGCGCTATAGCAACGCTGCAGCAGTGCACTCTGCCCATAGAGAATACATGTAAGTAAACAAAAGACAAGCTGTCTGTGGTATGTAGGGCACTGCATAGTACAAAACAATCTGCAGCAAAACACTAAAAAGGATGAATAATGCTTCCTCTGTGACCAACACTCAAAAAAATACACTCCAAACATTTTAAAATATAAGTCAACATTTCACTGTCAGTGCTATTTTTAGTAAAGCTAGTGCATTTGGGATTGTGGTAGAGCATGGTAGAGCACACAGTCTATTCTCTTTCGACTAGATCCTACCAACATTCAGTGCGACGTTTTAAGTCTGAACATGTTCGATTTATCAGGCTTGTTGAGTGATCTGCCTTGTTTCTGGCTTTCATCTTGACTGTCTCAATTGAAGACGTATTACGTTGATAAAGGCCTGTGCTGCTTGGTTTCATCCTCAGTCTGTGGGGGCTTGTGAATCTCATTTCTCTGGTCGATGTGTCAGAAAGGGAGATTTATAGTGCAATACTAGAAAAGAATTGCAGGTCTCTGTAGGTGTACTGGTGGCCGCTTGTCATACAGAGAATCTGAACGTGTATTGTGGGCACTTTCATATTTTCAGAGTGGATCAGGTTTCTGCAGGTTTACTATAAAAAAACGAAGCATTTGTAAGTCAACTGAGGCCAGTGTTCCCCAGGTGCACCTTTGTGAAACTGTCAGTGTTGCTTCAACCTTGAATCAACTTCAGCTATAAAAAATATACACTACCATTAAAACATTTGTTTGTAATGAAGTCTCTTATGCTCACCAATGCTGCATTTATTTGTACAAAAACAGATTAAAACAGTGTTAACACTTTAGTTTAGGGACCAATTCTCACTATTAACTAGTTGCTTATTTGCATGCATATTACTCGTATAATGGCTGTTTGTTAGTACTTTTAAAGCACATATTCTGCATGACCATATTCTACATTCCAAATCCCAAACTTAACAACTACCTTACTATCTATTAATAAGCAGTAATTAGGAGTTTATTGAGGCAAAAGCCATAGTTCATAACTTGTTAGTAGTAAGAATTGGACCTTAAAAAACAGTGTGACCAAAACAGTAATACTGTAAAATGTTATTACAATTTAAAATGACTGTTATTTGAATATGTTTTAAAATGTAGTTTATTTCTATGCTAACAAATCTGAATTTTTGGCATCATTACTCCAGTCTTCAGTGTCACATGATCCTGATTTGGAGTTCAAGAATCATTTCAATTATTATTATTATTAATGTTGAAAAAGTTTATACCATGATGTGTTTTTTCAGGATTCTTTGATGAATTTAAAATTCAAAAGAACAGCATTTATTTGAAATGCAAATCTTTTGTAACTTTATAAATGTAAATACTGTCACTTTTAATAGTTTAATGCATCTCTGCTGAATATTAATATCTTTAAAACAAAACTTACTGACCCCAAACATTTGAACGATAAAGTAACTCAAATCATATAAACTCAAAACATATAAACTAATTCAAGATTTGAGTAAATGTATTATTTTATCAGCATATTTTTCTGGTTTTCTCTATCAACAGCGCATGTGTTATCCTGGGAGTGATTTTCATCTTGTCTTCTATGTGTATTTTGGGGAAGGCCCTCCATGATCTGGCCACCAAACTTCTTCCTGAAGTGGTGAGTTCAATGGCAGTGTGTCGTATTTATCATTTTAAGATTAATGTTCCTACATTGAATATAATAGATGGTGAGTTTGATAAATAAATGGAATACAATCATCTTCACACCTTAAAAAATCAAATGATAAATTGTTAACTTAAGGACCTTGTTCTACCTCTTTTGACCCTTAAAAATGACTTTAGGTTACCCGACAAACTCTTTCTAACACTGCAGTGTTTCATCTCACTGTCAGTTGTGGATTTTTCCAACAGTCACAGCTAACAGCAATGTGTTCAGTCTTTATTCGTTAATTAATCAAAGACTGGCACCACTCCAAATAGCTGCAGGATAATCATTTCAGAGGTGGTGATTAATGGTATTGCGATTTTAATCTCTCTCTATTTTCATCTCTTTTACACCGCTGATAAATCTCTGAGCACTGACACATCCCTACTCTGACATTACTGAACATTATTTTTATGATCCTCTACCAACAAAATGTTAACTGATATCCAGGTCTGGAGACTTGCAGTTATCGGTGCATCACGAAATACTCTCTCTGTTTATGCTGAGTGAGGAAACATAAGGAGGGGAGAAAGAATAACAGATGGAAAAAATGGCTATACTCAAAAAATAAATAAATAAAAAGAATATTAACAACCAAACAATATATTTTCCCGGTTGTTCGCCATTGACAGCCTAAAGGCACCTCTCTAATCAAAGAAAATCTAAATGTAAATCAGTGTTTTCACTCAGTGTTTATTTTTTCTGGCTGGGAAATAGCAGTTCACACCCTTTTCATCTTCCCAGACTATAAAATGCTAATGAGCAGGAGGAAACGGCAGTAATCTGGAGTCACACATGACAGGAATAATAGGTGTCAGGGGTCTGTTATGGTTCACTCCGCAGCACAGCAGAAGGGTCAAGATTGGGTTTTTATCACTGTTCTCTGCAGTTTATTTGATGAATTTCTAATGTGCAGAAATTATATTAAATATGTCTTTTTTAAAAGAAAAATGTTGCCAAGATCTTGGTAGTAAATAAAATCTGGAGTGGAATGAGTGACTCACACAAAAGATTGTTATTTTTAACTAAAACTAAAACTATTAAAAATTGTTTTGGTTAATTTAAATGAAGCTAAAATATAATACTTTATAAGTATCAGATGAAAACATTTAATGAAAAATGTTGCTTTGACAACTAACTGAACTAAAGTTAAAAATGCTACATTTACTAAAACTGAAATAAAATAAATTAAAGCTAAATAAAAGTATTTAAAAATGACAAAGTACATACAATTAATAAAACTGAAATTAAAATGAAACTGAAAACGTAAAAAATAAATACTAATTTAAAATATTCATAAATGCTACAATAGCACTAGTATATAAATAATACTGGTTGCACCGAATATATGAACTATACCTTTAATAATTTATTTGAATAATTTTATTATTATTACTATGGAAATATGAAATAATTTCTTTAATGAAATGATACTCTACATAATAAACTAAAACTGCCAGTAGGTGGTGGTAAATGTCTTAATGATTAAGTCATCGAGCCATTTATTCATTCATTTGATTCGTTCAAATGGCTGATTCATTCAGGAGTGAAGTAAATGGTTCTTTATGAATGGTGCATTGAATCATTAGACTTGTTCGACTTGAAGTGGATCATTACCATCAGACTGATCGGTGTGTGACATCAAAGTACCGCGAGAGCGATTAGAGAGCAGACGGGTCCTTGTGCTTTTGAATCGCTCTCGCGGTACTTTGATGTCACACACCGATCGGTCTGTGCAGCGCCGCTTCAAATCCAACGCGCCTATGGCCAATGGTTCAATGCGCCAGATGATTCACCCAATAGGCCCTTTTCACATGACGTCACACAACTTCCGTTCTGACGTGAAGCAGGGTATTCTTACTTCCGCCAGCATGGGAAAGCGCTATCGCTACCAGCATGGAATTCACCCAGACGCTTGTACATCTGCCAAAAATATGGTTAGAGGATGACTGCCACTGTCTACTGTCGTCCTTATTCAAGGCGAGGCGTCTGGCATCTCAAACGAATTTACCGAATACCGGTCGGCGAGATTTGCTGTTTGATGTCGAGGGAGGAGTTGGAAACGCAGCACTGAAGTCATACTTTCTGATTCCCGCCACTCTGGCACAATGTTTACTGTCTTTATTGCAGTTAGATGACGTTGGTTAGATATATTTGTCAAATAAACAAACGTTTTAGACATTTACATGTGGTAACGGAAAGCCTTTTCATTCAGTAATTCATGTCCTGCTTAATACAGCGCCTGTATGTACAAGAATAGTTCAACATAAGCTTGTACTATTTAAATATCAATAAACTGGGGTCTATAATTTTCCCTTTTATTTTTATAACAATGTAATTCAGAAATAAATATTAAATATATTAAGTTTACATAAAAAAACTTTTACTTTAAAAAAAACAAATGCGAGTATGTGTAAATATAAAACGCGCGTCATAGCTGTTTATTAACAAAACACTGCATATATCCTATAACGAAAATAAAATACAATCAATCATATTAATCAATAATCATTCACAAAAAACAAACAAACAGGGTATACATGTAGTTAAAGTGAAAGTGAATGGAGGATTTTAAGTAATTGTAGAAGTCCAAAGTTCTGTAGCACTACGTGGCGGTACTTTTTGCATTGTTTCAATATTAAGCATTTTATTCTTGAACTGGATAATGGGTTTCTTTTCAGACCACTTGCATTTATGGATGTGAAATTTGCCATGTAGTAAAAAGATTTAATATAAACATATGATGTGTGTCCATGTCATTTTCCCAAATAAAAACATAATCACGCTGTTTGTCTTTTTATTGCCGAACTATATGGGGAATTTAATTTACACAGTGTACTCACAAATAAATTATCCAAGGAATGACATAAACCGAAATAACAAGTGAAAAGATTTCAAGTATATATTTTGTGAATACATTGTCATACAAATCTGAAAGCAAGCAGTTGCGACAAGCAAGCCTCCCATCTAAGGGAGATGCAGAAAAACGTTCGCAAAAGAATCCGACTGTAAGTACATTTACATTATTAGTATTAACTCTTCACTAACGCCTTTCATATTTCAAGTTTTTCCCACATTCTCCCGAGAAGTCTCTGGTGTAAAGGTATAACGGAAGTACCGATACACTGCTTTGCGGGAAAGCGGAAGTTAGCTGACGTCATTGTGAAAAGGGCCTATTCATTCAAAACGTGGATTAAGCAATGAAATGCCGTGTTGCTTGGAGACGAACAGTTCTGCTTTGTCTTTATATTTTCGTTGGCGAAATTGAGCAAAACAGACAACATTGTGTCTAAAATAACACAATATTAACTTCTTACTTACTGAATTGTTGTATAAGATCAGTATCACATTTGAACTCATATTACACTTAGCAAATGTACATGTAATGATAGATGATTTATATTGACATTTTCCACTATACTGACATCTAAGTTTGTGTGTATCGTGTCATCACTCAACAAGTCACTAGTGAATGTCACGTCTTCCTTGCAAAGCTGATCTGATGTAAATATTTACTGTCATCACAGATAGTTTAATTTATTCATATATTCATTCAAGCCTTGTTTAGCCCCATAAGTGTTAATGAAACATCACAGCAGCAGCTTTAATGATGGATTTGTGCTGGTCGGAAGCCATCGGATCTGTCGGCCCTCTCCTGTTGCATTAGGATGGATGATTCGGAAATGGGCTTCCACCTTCTTTAATGTGCTTTTTTCATTCTATCAGCCTGCAGTTCCACATTCATTAGACCTGGACTCTTCATGTCAGCACCCTTCACTGGCAAATGGCCATCACTCTGAATCTCTAAGGTGGCCTTATTGAAAACTGTGTGGTCCAATTCAACCAAATTGCCAGTCTTAACTAGCCAGTCTACAGCTTAAAAGATCAAAGTCTGAATTTAAACACATTCTTTGTCTCTCAGCTGTTCCTCGGAGATGAAGCTCTCTGAACAAACTGTCTTATTAGAAATGTAAGAGAAATGCTTCTGGATGTTGTGTGGGTGGAGAGCAGACATTCTTAGTTTGGAGAGAAAAGAGAAAAACAAAAGAGACACAAACAGCTGTAGTTCATCTGTGATGCACCTGACAATGTCCTCAGGACTGATACGAGTCATTTATGCAGTTTTATTATTTATAATAGCTATTTTTGTACCTTTTGTTTTCCTTTTTCTTGGTGTTTTGTTTGGAGATCTTCACTTAATGTTTTCATGTGTCTTTGGTTTTGCATCTTGTCATGTCTTTTTATTGTGACGCCTTTGTGATCTGTTTCACTGACCATGTATGTTTAGTTTTTTTTTTCCATATTTCTGATACAGACATGTTCATTTTCCACAGCTATTAGAATAGTTCTGTTAACTGTATTTAAAGCCATCATGTTTGTTGTGTAAATCAGTTTTTGTGAGTCTAGTCTAATCTAATCCTCTTATCATGCTTTTTCAATTCCTTATTAAATATTAAGTTGGGTACTTTTCACTTGTGCTTAAAATGAACTGCACTTCATCTCTGTATTGCCTCAAGAGCCGACAAGCCATAACTGAAAGACCTACTGATATTGTTATATTGTTATACTTTTATCCCTCTTTTACTTCCACAAGAGTTCAGGCTTTAATGTCTCTGTGTTGGTATTGCCTGTGCCCCCCTCCCAATTTATGATTCAACCATATGCACCCTGAATCATTTCTGCTGTGAACAATTCTGCTTTCTGTCTGTTACTCTCTGTCTCTCTGCCAGGATGACTTCCTGTTCAGCGTTTCTATCGTCAGTGGCCTCATGTGTGTCATTCTTGCTGTTGCCAAGTTCATGCTGGGAAGGATTTTGACCAGCAGAGCCCTAATCACTGATGGTATGACACACACACACACACACACACACACACACACACACACACACACACACACACACACACACACACACATCATGAGCACATACCATGTCACTGTTTCTCATTCTGTTCATATTATTAGCTCATAACATCATGGTGCCACCTGCCTCTGTGACTACGAATATATTACAGTTTTTTACAGTTGCAGGAACCAATTTCTTACTTCTTCGATCACTTTTTCAAAACTCTTCACATAGTGAGCACAACAGCTATCTATGTGGGTTTAACTGTGGATCATTTTTATTGCTTTGGCCCCAAATGCATTCTCTGACTACATCTTTAAAATGACATGAAATCTTTTCTCATTTTAGGCACAACCAAATGCCTATGTATCTACAGGCCAGTTTGCACATTTAAATGCTCTGTTCAAAACTGTTAAACTTAAGTTAAATACCTAAAATAATACAGATAGCCATTTGCTACATTTCTACAGTAATACCATACTGAAATATATTCTAAATCTATAAAAATGAAATCCTATCAGAACAATTAGTTGAAACTGAACACTTACACAGGTGTTAATCTTTCAGTTTCAATTTGCTGGTGTTACAGACTTGATTAGAGATGTATGAGGGGTTTTGATAGTTTAAGTGCATTTTGAATGTGAAATAAACTGCTGTGCCAAGATGAAAGTTGGTTGGGAGAACTGTGTGAAGAGTTACAAAAAGAGACATAATATTGACATGATGAGACATCATATTGTAATTTTTTGAATTTATATTCAGTTTTCATTTTAGTTTTGGTTTAAGTAATTTTCTTATGTTATTTTATTAGTATTTTTTATTTAGCTTTTATTAATTTTTATTTCAGTTTTAGCTTTAGTAATTTTAATACATAAGCTTATTTCAAGCAATATTTCTAATTTTCATTCAAGTTATTTTTTTAACTTTTTCATTTAATGTTCAAGCTTTATTTCAATGAATGAAAATAATTAGTTAACAGTAATAACGCTGCTGTTTATAAACCTTAAATGGTGTCGTGAAGATGAAATTTATAGCAACACATAAAATGTAATTGCTCTTTATTCATTTATTTTTTTCTAAAGGCTTTAATTCTATGGTTGGAGGCATCATGGGATTTTCCATCCTCATCAGTGCTGAGGTGTTCAGACATCATCCCAACATCTGGTACCTGGACGGAACCATTGGGGTCCTGATTGGACTCATCATTCTAGCTTATGGGGTCAAGTAAGTGTATTCACTGAGAACATACTGATAGTTTCTGTCATTCACACTATAATGTCTCTAATATGAATCTTTTCATTCTTCATTTCTCTTGCAGGCTGTTGACTGACATGGTGCCACGAGTAAGACAAACTCGAAACTATGAGCGCTTTGAGTAACGCTGGTTCAGAAGTACAAAAAAGGCATCATATGGATCCAGTTATCCCTCTCAGCTCCTGCTGCTCTCTCAACTCACACAATACCCAAATACATCCAGGAATAAAGTCTGCTGGCAGCCAATTCAGCATCATGCATTGTAGAATCACCACTCTGACCAGCTCCTGATGTCCTCTTTCACTCAGCACAACGTTTAAGAGAAGGAAGGAGGAAGAAGCTGGTCAGTGGATCGTGTCACTCCTGGCACTCAAGATATCGTCCTGAATGGAGTCACTGGTTCTAAACAGAGATCAGCATTTATTGGTCACATCCATGAAATTCTATTATGCCACATTTGATGTTTCTTAAATTATGGAGGAAGACATTGATTTATACTATATTACACTCTTTGTTTAATGAAAAATCATGTGAATGTGTATGTGAAACCACACGACTATAATTCATTTTAGGTCAGTTTTAGAGATCTTTCTGTTACAGCACATCGTCCCACCTGTTGTCCCCCAGAATGATTTAATTATATGGTATATTTATATATTAGTGTATAATATTGTATATATCCTCTCAGAGCTAGAGACCAGCATCGTTTCCAGTGTAGAGGTGATACTCATTTAAATGAAGAAAGCACATAGAAATATCCTGAATTAGGCACAACTATACTATAGGTTAAAGACCACAGTTCAGGGTCAGTAAGATAATTATATGAAATATCGATATTGGAAAAATAGCTTCAATATTAACAGGAAAGGCCCATAATGCATCAGTGATCTGTCATAGACATTGAGTCCTTATGAGTCAATAGTAACCATGACTAACCAGCACAGAAAGCAGCTTGAACTTCTTGGCCGTTGAACCATTTCTAGCACCACAAAAACTGAAATATTCCTAAATCTATGTACTTTTTCGCTTGTACTGCATACTGTGCAATTCAATGCAAAATATCTTTATTCATGTTTTTAGCTGTATTTTTTTTATAGCAATCGATTAAGCTGACCTTTGCTGTGCGATGATCTGCAATGTTTAACCGGTGGTTTCTGTGGCATGCTTTGCTGTGTCTGTTTGCCACTTGCTATTGAATTTATCAGATATTCTTTTCGTGCCAAGACAGAATAAGATTAGAATGGCCTGAAGTATCGTCTGATGTAGAAATGATTGATTTGGGCTCCAGCAGACAGAATGAATGATTGGTGTATTATGGAGGGTTTGTGAGGCAGGGCAGCTTATTCCACAATGGAGAGCAAATCATTGGAAAAAACAAAGCGCATTTTAGTGTCTTACTGCACTGTTTAACAAAACTAATCTATAGTATAATGAGTTTTTCACCTTTCATTTGTTTCTCCAAAGAGATTGAAGCATAAATCCAAATGTTTGTCATTTCTGACCTACAAATCTACACTGCTGTTCAAAAGTTTTCGGGTCAGTAAGATTTATTTTAATACTTTAATTTCACAAGGATGCAGTAACAGTAAAACATTTGTTACAAAAGATTTTTATTTCAAATAAATGCTATTTCTTTGAACTTTCTATTCATCAAGGGATCCTGAAAAAATCGCAGTTTACGTAAAAATGTTAACAGTGCAACTGTTTTCAACATTGGTAATAAATGTTTATCAAGCAGCAAATCCGCATATTAGAATGATTTCTGAGCGATCATGTGACACTGAAGACTGGAGTAATGACTGCTGAAAATTCAGCATTGCCATCACAATAAATTACATTTTTAAATAGAAAACAAGTTCTTTAAATTGGTAATAATTCACATTATTAGTGTTTTTACTTTATCTTGGATCAAATAAATTCAGCCTTGTTGAGCACAAAAGACTTCTTTCAAAAAACTTACTGATCCCAACCTTGTGAACCGTAGTGTATTTTAAAATCCATTTATTTTATTCATATATAAAAGACATGCTGTGAATATAAAAATGCACATTAATTTGAATTAACATTAATTATTTATTCACACATTTTACACGACTTGCTTCCTAAGCATAAAGATGTGTTTTTTAAGTCTAATGCTTTTGTCCCTGACCATCCCAAGTACATTAACTCTAATTCCTGTTAGGCAAATGAGCATCAGCAGAAGATCTTTTTACTGTCTCACAAGCACAGTGTCACACAAAGGGTTCCTGGTTCCTCTTTTTACATCATCAGTATTGAACATCAGCAATCATATTTTCCTCAATTTTAAGCATAACTTATTTTTGCTTGTGTCTCATAATTGGGACATATATGTAACTGAATGTAAACGACTGTGATTGGTTCACAGCTCATCTACTGCACACCTACTGATTTATGTATCTCACCGATATTACCAGACAATCACGAGTCGACCAATAACTGCAGTACAGACTCCCAAAGCCTTTTGTCTTTCTGCTCATTGTGATCTCATCTGAAGAGACATTTCATATTTATGTTCTTTTACATCACAGCAAAGTTGTTTTTATTTATTATTGATTTGTACTTAAGTGATGCCATTGGTGTGTTTGTGCCGTAATGCAATAGCGTCATTCCATATATGTATCAGTGGACGTCCTTGCGTTATAAGTTGAATATTTCTTCAAATTCAGTGTTCCATAATCCTATATAAACTGTACTGACTAGACTGTATATGTGTGTGTAGACTGCCCATGGTAATGTGCCGAATTAATGCTGTATTATGTTTACAAAATTTGGTATTGAGTACTTATAATATTCAGATGTCAGGTCACAACTGCCAGATAGGCAGGTTGATTCTTATGAGTCGGTTGTTTTATTCATTCATTTTCATCAGGCATATTGTGCTAGTTTGTAAATTTACGCATGTGTTAGGCTGTAATGTACCATCAGCTGACACGTAGGAGAACGGCACTGTCTGTTCATAGACTTCAGTGGCTGTAGTTGCTTATCCATTACTATAAAGATCATCAGGGTCACACAGTTGTTACATTTGCTTAGTTTAGGTCGTGACGATTGTATAAATCAGTCTATATTCCAAAGACAAACTGACAGCTGGACCCTGCTTTAGTTGGCTCAGGCCTGTAGTCTGTACTAATGCTGTAGTTTAGTCTTAAGCAATACCCTAGGCCTATTCACTGCTACGCTTTGCATGAAAACAACCAGATGCTGCACAAACACACACTGATACACACTAGCACACGCATGCACAAGCAAATGCACACACATTTCTAATGTCTGGCACATAGACGAGAGATTCTGAATGTACATTTATTTCGATAGTAATACTGATCTATATTTCTGTAGAACATGTGAAATATGGCTTGACCTAAAGGTTGTACAAAAATAAAATCTCCTAAGAAAACACTGCTTGATTTAATTGACCATAGTTTGGATTGTGTACAATTGTGTGCTATACTTATTTTGTAGGCCTATTATTTTTTTGAGTCAGTTTGTCATATTTGTTGTGACATTACTCAGTATACTGTAACAGTAACAGCTGCACAGTCTATGTTAATGAATATCTGAGAAGCCTCAGTGAATATAATTTAATCTGTTAAACATGTATGATGAAGTATAAACATGTTTAGGTTACAGCAACTAAATCTACCTAAGGTAAAATGTTCTCAAGTAAAATGTGTGACAACTTGTCCCTGTCCTATTCCAACAACAGAATCAGCGCTTTTTATGACTTTAATCTTGATTTATTTCAGAAGGAGGTGTTCTGCACTTTTCATTTATGGCCACTAGATGGCGAGCAGTTAACAGGTAGTTATACACCGAAAATTCACCAGGACACAACAGAACAACCAAAAATCTTATTTGTATCCGTATTATTATTTATTTGTATTATTTTAGACAAACAACCGCATCCTACAGATTTCTAAAGAACACCTTTTTTATTCTTCTTTCATCTAAACAAAGCTATGCAACTTTAAATGTATTTAAATAGCTTATTAATTACATATAAGTTATTGTACTATTTTATTCATTTTAAGTAATACAATTACAAGTTGACGGGCTTGTAATCAAGGGCTTTATGTGGTGATTTTATGTTCAGTAAGCATACTGTTTTAAGATTTTTGAGTTGCGTATTGTAATACTTCATACAACCAGTAGGAGGCAGGAAAAAAGAGAAGATTTGTTTCTCACACGTAAACTCTGCAGGTAAACAATGGTAATGCCATGGTGTTTTGGTATCTTTTTGATGGTGAAATATAATCTGAGTCAGATGACGCAGGGATGTTTACCTAAAGCTTGACCATCTAAAGTTAAAGTATACATTACATTTTTAACATTACATCTAACAATGAGTTAGATCTGTTGTGTAAGTCACATGTATAAATATAATTATGTCATTTTCTATTACAGATTCAGTGTGATTACAGCCTAATCTACTGTAATAAACAGCACTTGTGCAAACTACCATCTGCCTTTTCAGCTGACAGCACTTAGATTTCAGAGCACTTCTGCAAGAAACTCTGACTGCGAGACACTGGAGTCAGACTGTGCTGAATGAACAGATTTCACACTGGATGCAGGCGCAGAGTCAAACTCAAGCTTGGAGCCATGGTGACAGACAGACCACAACAGCCGAATTCTCTTGGGCAATTGGAAGTGGGGTTCAGAGGGGAGTCGAGCTTTCAAATTTTGTCCCAAAGCCAGAGGGAATGGCTGGAATCTCCTGATCCATTCCTCCCCCGCAAGACCCGCCTCGGGTGTAAATCCCAGACTGACATGTTTGAAATGACAGTTACAGCTGTTCAGTGTTGTTTTTGGACTCTTAAGTCTATATGCAAAATGGACTTTGACTTATCCAGATTCCATCACTCTTACATGTCAAGGACACTTAGTTTAGAATCACTGTTGCTGTTTAAAGCTTAGTATCAAGCATTCATTCTTAAATGTTTAATACAGGCTATAAATACATACCCACACACACACACACACACACACACACACACACACAAAAGCCACGAATCAATGCGAGCCGGAAAGTAAGAGGCCTATGGACGTCAAAGTCTCTTGTTCTGTACAGTACATGCTTTTGGATCTGACTAATAAGAAGGTGGTTCACATTTCTCATTCTAGCATGTTCCCAGGCTGGTCAGGCTGCTCCAGTAACTCAGAACATGTTCGAAACTCTCCTCCCCTCTGAGGTGGATGAACCTTAAAGCAGGGGTGTAGCTTTGTTCGCTGAGTGGAGCAGCATTCCAGAGGTGATGTGAGCATACCACAACACAAGATCATATGAGCTACAGCTCACAGCTGCAGATCTTCATCTCCTCTGACCTTGCTTTGGCCTCCATGGCCACAGAGCAACAGAGTATCAATTTCTAAATGCAGGGTATTTTATGATTACATTGATAAGGTTTATGCCAATGTGGGAATTATCCATGACTTTCAGGGGGGTTGGCTTTTTAAAGTTCATCTCTTTGAACCATTTTGATTAGAATTTGGTAGTAATCTATAGTACAGAGACAGTACTTGTGTTCTAAGTACTCAGATCGATATGTTTTCAGTTCACCACAAACAAGCCCTTAATTACAAACCCGACAATGTGTACCTACATTACTTAATAAAATGAATAAAGCAGTACAATAACCTATTTGTAATTATTAAGCTATACATTTAAAGATGAAATGAAGACTTAGATTAGTAGACCTGTTTTATTAATTGTTGGCTAATGATTCATGATCTGTTTTACATGGTCACCTCTTTGGACATTTATGAACACTTTAAATGAACTAATCATGCATCTGTAAAAAGGTATTTGTGCAGTTGCATTGAAAACTGAACCTGATAACTTTCACATGACGCTGCATCCGCTCCACTAGATGTCAGTATAAAGTCCAAGACAACTGGAAGCAACATAAACAAAACATTGCTGAGTGCACATTATATATCATGATGATGTGATTACAATCAGTATAAAATTAATAAATAATATTTCAGGTCTCCACGGCTTCTTTTGTTTGGCAGATAACTGTAATCTGATATTCAGCACTGATGTTTCTTTTTTTAGCATAGTCACTGATATCATGTCATGCTTTAGTAAGTGCTTCAGAGTCTTTGCAGCCACTTGCCCTGTTGTGAGGTGTTGTGTGTTTTGTCAGAAGTAGGTCAAGTCATCTGTCTTCCACCAAACAATCAAACGATGCAGTTTCCTCAATGGAAATCAGGTATCATGGGGTTAGAGTCCAGACAGAAGACAGCACTGTATTGATCCAAAGGCCTGGAGGGTCATGCTAATGGAAACTGGTGTTGTGCTGTAGCAAATTTATTCATATTAATATATACAGTGGTCCAGACACATGAACAATGTACACAAATGAACACCCATCAGTACACACTGACACTGACAGATTGAGACCTCAGAATTTGCTGCTTATGGAATGTCTGTATCAGCCAATGGGAGACAGGATGGGGGAGCAGCTGTTGCCATGACAACAGCCATAAGCTTGACATATGGAGGGGGAGGGGGAAAACAGGCATCTAATAAATGCCAGTGAGCGGTGGATGGAGACGTCTGCAGTGTTGGCAGATGGACTCAATTTACCACAGGGAACATTCACATATACAAACCTGAGAAATTATTTAACTGGCAGAAAAAAAGCTTTTCTGCTGAAGTGCCAGTATATTTTGAGAACTGTCAGTATTCTGAATCTGTTCAGCCTTGCTGTTAGAAAAATGAAGCTGAATACAAGGGAAGACACAAGTGATGTTGAAAAGAAAATAAATTTAACTGGCAGATATTTAAAGGGTTACTCCACCCCAAAATGAAAATTTTGTCATTAATCACTTACCCCCATGTCGTTCCAAAACCGTAAAAGCTTTGTTCGTCTTTGGAACACAAATTAAGATATTTTTGATGCCTTCTGACAGCTCTCTGACCCTCCCATAGACAGCAATGGAATTAACACGTTCAACGTCCAGAAACGTAGCAAGGAGATCAGTAAAATAATCCATGTGACATCAGGGGTTCAACCAAAATTTTACGAAGCTACGAGAATAGTTTTTGTATGCAAAGAAAACAAAAATAACTACTTTATTCGTCTCCTCATACGCTGTTTGTGTTCAGTGGATACTCTCCAAAATGGCGCTAGGGTGAAGCGGAGGAGATGTAAAATGTAATAAAATGTATGCTGCTCAATATTAACTTCTTTATTGAACTACTGTATAAAAGCAATATCAGATTTGTAATTGTTCTGACTATCAGCACATCTGATATTGTAGTTGCTTTTGTCAAGTGATAATGCCTAATTGACCCTTCGCAGGGAGTTTGATTGACAGGCGATCTGACCAATCGTAATGCCAAATCTGCCATTTTTGTCCGACAAACAAAGCAGACAGGAGAGCAGATTAACTTCAGTTGACTTGAACTTGAAAACTGGTGTGTACTGATGTCTTTCTGCGACTGAAACAAGATACCTTCTGATGTTCATTCATGTTTATTTCATTCTATTTCATGCAATTGCCGCTTGAACAGAGGCACTACTGTGAGCAACAAAACAATATTTATTGATTTAATCTCTTAAAAAAGACAAAATTTAAAAGCTGAGACTTTATTTCACACCAAAAGTAACCTGCTCTGTCTTGTCTGTCAGCACGTTGTCAGTGTCCTCTTTGCTCTGCAATGTATTTTTCAATGTGTGAGAGAGAGAGAGCGCCATGGCTTGTCATACATAGAAAACAGTAACATAGGGGGAGATGGGTTGTTGCGAAGGGTCAGTTGCTACTACTTACATAGTTGTTCCATGTTTCCATGTTTTAGAATCAAATTCCAGCATGGTCATGTTAAATGTACCAGTGCCATAAAACGGTAGTTTTGTGTCTCAAACAGGCACCAGAGGTGGTGTGTAAAGTTTTCATGAAGAAACAGGACTACAGAACTGGCCTTACACACCTCTGGGGACGTTAATGTGTAAACTTTATCACAGAGTAAATGTTCCACCAGTGTCCTTCATCTTCCATTCAGAGAGAGTATTTCCCTGTTTAAAAATGGGAGTGCATGTTTAATGCATGTTTACCAAGAAAACCATTGGAAAAACAGCGTACTGGAATACAATAATGCTTTCTGTGTGAATGGCCAGTTAGAGTGTATAGCTCTTGGTTTCCAAAGCACTGTTTACAAACAAAATTAAATGGAGGGAGGACACAGAGGTTCGAGTAATTAAATGTGTGGCAAACATCCAAAGATTCCAGTCTAACCTCAACAGACAGAATTCCTTAAACATAATGAATGAACACAGAACAGGTGTGGTAGGTCTGATTATGCGCAATAAAATACACACACTTTTGTGTTACGACATGGCATGAAATAACTGCGTCAATGGTGCAATGAACAGAGAAATAATTGACTATAAAGGATTAGCTGTCCAAACTTATTAATATTTATTCAGGACAAACCAGTTACCAAGATTGAAACATGCTTTCTTTTCAGGCCAATCATGAGAATTTATGTAACTGTGAGTTTGTGTGCAAGCTAATAAGAGGTCAAAAATAGTTTATCTGTTCTGCTGGGGATTTGTAGAACAGCTTGAGTGGATATATCACTTAGTATGTCTCCTTGTCTTTAATCTTTTCTATCTGCTTCAAAACAGTTTTGGCTTTAACATGCCATTTTGGGCTTATCAGGTTTATCACTTATACGTATCTGTAAATATACTTGCTATTTTTGGACAGTCAGCAGGTTAAGGTAAATCAGACATTATCATTCAGCCTTTGCTTTAGAACGGTTTACAGTAAAAGAGCAGCTGCGGGGTTGATGTGATTATGGTTGGATCTCCTGCTGCAACATGATCTCATAAACCACATTCTCATAAACATGTGATTTACAAATCCCTATCCTTGTCTTTTATGCAAATTGGACAACATATTTAATATATACATATTATTTATGTAGAAAAAAAGGTTTAACTGTTTACATAGCAAATGGAAATGCTAACTATCTATAAAAAAATGTTAACTTTAGTGCATAATTTCTGTCAATATTTCAAATGTCATGAAAAAAATGTTTAGAAACACTTTCTGTACTTTACCTCAAATGTGTCACTTTCAGCTAATTGTTCAGGTTTACCCTCAATCTGTGAATTCTTTGTGAATAAAAATGTTCTGTACTGACAAAACTCTTCATCAGATATACATTAACATGTTAATGTTTGCTAGCTAGCTATTGACAGTTTGTGCATCTCATTTCCATAAATAACTGTAAAGTTTAGTTAGCTATTTACTAATAAGCTATTTTCTGACTTAAAAGGGCAGATCTTTTCAGAAATCATACAGACGTGATAACGTACATCATGAATCCCAAAATTGCACTTAGTTACTGTTTTCTGCTATAAATGCCAACTGTGTGTACCTTTCAGGTTTGTTTGTTAAACGTAAACAAAATGTGTGTTCATGACAGTCGAGCTCTTATTATTGCTACACCCTGTTATTGAGAAACACCCAGAGTGCTTGTTCAGACTGGATAATTTTTGACTCAGAACACAAACACTACAGGAGCAAGCTAAGACATGTCTGAGTGCTCTCACAGCTACACTGACGTGAAGATATTCTACAAATCATATTTACATCTTACATCGTCAAAGTATGTAATGCGCTCTGTATTTAATCTGCATTTTAAGGCATATTTAACACCATTTGTTTGAGAACATATAGCCCAGTGCAAACCAAAATAAAGAAAAGCTAATTAACCAAGCAGCCCAGAAGACAGGCAGTCAAAGCTTGTCTGGATTTACGTTCTCCAGCTGGGGACCCCTCACGACCACCTCTGACCCTCCGGTCCCACAAAGACCAGGGCTGTTGTCTCAGTGAGGCTGTCCGTGTGTGGGAATTGCTTCCTGAGAGGGAGTGGTTGAAAAAAAGAGAAGAACAAAGAGAAGAACAAAGAACTCTTTGTTGTAATTCCGCAAACCACCAATCATTTAATCTAATGTGGCAAGATACTGTTTCTCCAATGTCTAAGGTGTTTTTTCAGGGATAATGGTGTAGATTTTAGGTTAGGATAAATGCTTCCTGACTTTTCAAAGCTTAGCCATTATTACAAGTTCTCCCCATCAATATAATAAGGACAGAAATATTACATAACTCTTAATGTCCTTAAGTTGCATTGCTCATGCAAGCTTTCTACTATAATATAGTTGTTCTAAGACTTTATAAGAGGACACAACGATGAGTTTGAGTTCCTGTGACATTACCTGGCAGAATCACCTTCCTCATTGCTAGCTTCCACCCCACCACCTCCCAGCTTTCATCAGGGTGAAGTTATTCTTCTATTACTGACTAATAATGTCTCAGCCATGAATCAACCTTTGTACAAGGAGTCTCTCTCTCTCTCTCTCTCTGTGTCTACTTTTCACTCTTGCTGTTTTTGTAGTTGTGCAAAGAAAGGCCATTCTACCTGCTTTAGAAAGAACAATGAATTACTTGGTCCTTTTCTCCATGAGGAATGTTTGCCTGTGAGGGCCAGTAAAGGTAACTTGAATTTAGGGCTTCAGCAGCTTTAGATAGGTATTTATTTGTATGATGCTGGAGAAATGCCTTTCAGCCCTTTGATTAAATTTAAAAGTTCTGTTTAGCTTGACTCACTAATATGTCCAACCATGTTGTTTACATTCTGTGGAATGGCAATATTCCTACTTATTTTTCAGTAAATGTTAGAATCTTAATTCATCAATTCATTCACCATAATATTCCTCAACCGATATTGGTTTCATTGGAATTTTTATATATTATCTGTCTGAATACATTCGCTGTTATCCAGTTCTATGTTCTGAACCAATTGCATAACATCTAAATCTTTAAAGCACAAAGACTAGTCACAGTACTTGCACCAGTAATGAACCCCTAACTCATGCTATTGATTTAGCAATGCTAACAGCCTAGCGCTCTCACTATTTTTCACAGAATCTGCTAAATAAATTTCAGAGTCATCAAAAAGTGTGGATGAATGGTCAGCATTTGACTAATGACATTTAAGATGCCAAATGAATCACATTCCCACACACAATTCTTTCATAGCTAAAGATAGCAAAGGATGCTCAGCGCAAAACATGTCTAGTTGGGGAGAATAAATAGTTGGGAAGCCTTTAGAAATCACAGCCCAGATCCCAGATAGCACACGTCTGACAGACATCTTTCAGATGTCAGTTTTACATACATTCTAAATAATAAACATCTTAAAGTAATCTAATAGACGTCTATTTGACATCTAAAAGGAAACGTCCTATAGACACATTGCAGATGAGCAAACACTCTAAAAAATGTGTCTTCCAGATGTAAATGCAGACATCAAATAGACGTCTCCGAGATGTACGTGTGCTATCAGGGATAGTTTTGAGCCAAAAAATAGATTGTTCATTTAATATCAAACATACAATTTAAAAAATGTGCTTGCAGACTGTACTGTTTAATTGAAGAGGTACTTAAAAAAAATTTGTTACATGATCATTTACTTGATTTTAGAAACTGTAAAGTAGACATAATAGTGCATAAATAGTACATATTACAGCCTAAATGATATAAATACCTTTTAAAGGGGTGCTGTAACAGCTTTTGTATCTTTTCTTCTGAGAGGATATGACTGTGTGTGTCTTTATTGGTTTGAAACATAATCTTTGATACAGAATGATTAGTGTTAATCTTTGTACAAAGAAACAACTGCAAACTGTACAGCATGGAGCAGAAGAAACAACTGTTGACCATGACCAATGAAAACGGGAAAAACCACAAGAGAGTCAATAGATCCCTGTGAAGATGTAATCTGTGCTCATGGAAGCAAGATGGCATGACAGATGTTGACCACAGAAGACCTTTCCTGACAGAACAGTCACTAGAAGAATGGGAGAAGACTATTTAGCAACTTTTTGTGGTGAAGAGAAGTGGAAAGGGGTGTAAACAGAAGCATGTGGTGTCATATATTATACAAAAAGTTATTAAAATCATATTGAGGCATCAAACAGGAATTTAATGTTGACATCACACAAAGACGACTTTCAGTCAGCTGAAAGACAAAGGAAATGTTCATTTCTAAGTCTGTCCAACCACATGTATTGATTTTATAATACAGAGTTGTTTTCCGAAAAAGATTACAATGAACTAGATTCTGTTTTTGCAAGATGCTTGTCTTGTCTTAATTTATTTTGTTGAACATTGGACTAAGTGTTATCTGTGGCTTTAGAGGAAGTACAGAGTTTCACATTCAAGGCGTTCTTGTGAATAGTTTCCCCCACTGAAACCCTACGATTCTCTCAAGACAGCTGGAGTGTGACCAGATGGACCGGTTGCCATGTCAACCTCTTGATTCCCTCTCACTCTTGTGAAAGTGGGCTGATCATAAACAAAGCTGTATGTCATTACGAGATCCTTCTGCCTCTCTCGTACATTTCGGCTGATGGGAATCAGGTTGGTCAATATGAATGAATGCCACTCATGGATCAATCACCTGCATGGGCCACTTGTTCGAAAACTGATTTTTGAAAAGTCATTTATATATTTTACCATTTAAAATGTTTGAAAGGAATTATTTTTATTCTGTAAGGATGAATTTAAAAGATTACTGTTTCAAATAAATGCTGATCTTTTGAACTTTCTGCTTATTAAAGAATCTTTCTTCTATTAATCTATTAAGCAACACATTTTTTTAAACATTGATAATAATATGAAAAGCATAGTAAAATAAAAATCATCATATTAGAATGATTTCTGAAGGATCATGTGACAGTGAAGACCGGAGTACTGGTTGTTGAAAATTCAGCTTTTCAAAGAAATAAATTACATTTAACATGAAATAGAAAATGTTATGTTACTGTTTTAGTGTATTTATTGAATAAATGCAGCCTTGGTGATGAGACATTTATTTATTTATTTATTTTACAAAATTTTCAATCTTACCAATGCCAAACTTATGAACAGTAGTATATGGATATAACACACAACATTTCAGCTTAGCTTCCTAGGAAATGTTGTGCCAGTTACCGAAAAACCTTTTTTTGTCCTGTAGATGCAGAAATGCAAGGAATAGTAAACCAGGAGCAGCTTTTAAAGGTGTGAGTGCTGACTTCACACCTTCAGAGACACTCATACTGAGAAATGTTAGCACGTCCTGTTGCTGAAATGAGCTGATCATTTATTTTTGGGTGGTTTTTAAAAGAAAGAGGTGAGACTTATGTGAAGTATATGATCTTCACACATACTTTGTGTTGCAGGGTTCTTAGCCTGAGCGATTTTCAATATTTAAATATGCCGTGGATGAAGAAATCCCAGATCATCTTTATGACTTACAACATCTCTCCTCCCCTTTAAAACAATCAAAGACTTCTGTATCAAAGTACCTTGGCTTGCGCAATTGCACTGCTTTTCACTCAATTTGCACCACACTGTGAGGTCATGTGGAAGAGTTTAGATGGAGATAATGAGGCAGACAGCGCAGTCATTAATCATGCATTTATAACTGAGTTTGTGGAGACGTGATGCTTTATGGCTCCATGCCAGTCTAGATCTGGTCACCAAACATCTAGTTTACAGAGTCATGCTTAAGTTTTATAAGCGTAAGTGGATATACATCAGGTGACTGATAAAAAAAAGACAATTCCATTGGTTATGGTATTATGGACCAAAGTTGTAAAACAAGTCTGCTAATAACTGAAACCCTACTAACATTTTATTGACCTCTATTGCCATTTTAAGAAAAAAAACATTGATCTATTTATCAAAGAACAGGTTTTGAAATCTTTTGATAGATCTGTGGGATGCGCATATAGTGTTTAACCAAGCTCTTTTCAGAAGAACACTGTGCTCAGCAGTTCAGCCCACACACTAAGCATAACATGGAGTCAACACTTTTGAAGGAGAACAAGCAATGACTGTAATGTTTTCGTTTTTCTCTCCAGTGTTAAATTCTGTCTTATCATTTTCTAGCAAATAGTCACTCTCTGATCCCTTCTATGGTATGGGATGGTAAAGTCCAATAATTGTTAGAAATGAAATATGGAGCCTGTGCATAAAACTGTTTGTGTTTGATCCTTTTGTTCTGGTCATTTTGATCCATAAGAATTCCTGTTCCCTGAACACTTCCCTGAAAACGGGATCATTTTGGGGGGTTTTCTCCACCTTGTTATGCTTATGCTGTTCATGGTCATAAAATGGCTGGAACAAAATTATTATTTTTTTTTTCAGTTGAGCTTGATTTTGCTCAAAATTTCAGCCTCTGTAATTCACCTTCTGTTATGTCACCTCGGCTTACTTCTGCCATACAACACATTGTTTTGTATGTCTTATATGTCTTTCATCTTACTATTGCTCTCTTAGTTTAGCTAGTCAAAAAAGGAAAAAAATAAAACAAAACAAAACAAAACAAAAAACCTTAAAAAATCAGTAGCTTTTTGCAGTAACCTGAATATTTCAGCCATAGATGGCAAAAGAGAGCCCAAAATTCTATCCTTTACCTTTAAAAAACAACAACAATCTTTTACGAATTACTGTATGTCATTATTGAACTCTGGAAATGTATATACACTCTTAAAAATAAAGATTCTTTATTGGCATCAATGGTTCTATGAAGAATCTTGAACATCCATGGAACCTTTCAAATGCAGAAAAGGCTCTTTATAATCCAAAAATGTTCTTTAGATTTTCAAAATATTCTTCAAAACCTTTATTTGTAAGAGTGTAGTTGCATATAATGCAGCCATACATGACCTTTCTGTTACAAAAACAGACCAAGAAAAATATACAATTTCTTATTATGTCTTAAAATAAAACTGAATTAATTTAAAATCGTATTACACCACTTGTTACACAATAAATGTAAATGAAAATCCTGACTGGCTCTTTGATGTTTCTAATTTGTCTCTGACTTTTGTGTTTGTATTTCTTCAAAACAGAGGCTTGTTGAATTTAACGAATGATTATATTTTTCTAGGATGTCGTGTCATGGCTCTGTCTTTCTCTCATGCATTAGTTTGACTTATGTGCTCCAAGCTGGTTTGTTTACTCAGCCATGCATAGACTCGTAGAACTTTAACCTTTGACCTGTGACACTTTTCACAAAAGTCTTCGCCGAGCAAATAGTGCTGCTTGGCCTTCAACCCCCAAGTAAGTGGCATTTTTGTGCTGATCTCTGACCATCCCCCTCCTCAACTCAAATCCAGACTTTATAGTTCCAAGAAGAAGTTGAAAATGGGCACTGAACACTAACGTTAGGCATGTGGCTTTGAATGACTGTGGTGAGCTCAGGGCAAGACAACCAGAAGAGCCAGTTAATGAGAAGAAGTCATGATTATCATTATATGCATTATGTCACGTAACACGTTATACTGGTCTACTTACAATATTAAACAGTTCACAGCCACAGCTATGTACTAGAGAAGACAGACAGGTTTTTTGTGGTTTTTTAAATATCTGAAAGAATCTTGTACACGTCATGGAGATTTAACCAACAGGTTTGCATCACCCCACCTAGACAACGGTGGTTTTGGTGAGAAATCTAACACAATGGTGTTTGTGAAATGGCATGGACCTCGCTGCAGGGCTTTTGACTGTCATATTGGCTGTGAGCCAGAATACAGAAATAACGTTTCCTTCTTGGCATCTATGGTTCCATGAAGAACCTTTAACTTTAACAGAACCTTTTGATTGCACTAAAGGTTCTTAGCGTGGAAAAAGGTTCTTCAAATTAAAATGTTCTTCACACTAACAAAAAAGTGGTTCTTTTAAGAACAGCTTGCTGAAAGGTTCTTTGGGGACCCCAAAATGCTTCTTCTAAATTTCACTATGAAACCCCCCCTTTGGGAACCTTTATTGTGTAGTTGAACTATTGCAATATACTTTTGGTTGAGAGAATTTTTGGGTTCAATAACCACACTCGTTGAGACATAACCTCTAAAATAACTTTCTAATGTACTCACATCAAGTCAGATGGTATATGTCAGGTCAAGTCAGTTTCCAAATTTCAAACACAAACTTGTGCAGAGTTTGGTTGCAACACATCAATTGGACATGCGTCATCATTAGGAAGTTTCCCAGTTCTGCAATTTCCTTTGCACTAAAACTGTCATGAAACAGACAGAATGAATGAATTAGTAGTACTACATGAGATTATGAATGCTTTGTGACTATATAATATTTAGCACTTTTTTAACCAAGCAATTTAAAAATACGCTACTGTTCAAACTGAATGATTTCTGAAAGATCATGTGACACTGAAGACTCGAGTAATGGCTGCTGAAAATTCAGCTTTGTCATCAAGAATAAATTCAGTTTGAAATAGAAGAACATAGAACACGGTTATTTTAAATGGGAAATGTTAATGAAAGTTTAGTGACACTGTATTAATATACAAGGCATTTTATAAGCATTCGATCACTAGAATAATACAATTTTTGACTACCAGGGTAATCATTTAATAACAAACAGAACCAACAAAACCTCTAGCTAGATTTCATTGTTGTAATGAGTTTATGTTAATGAATGAAAGAGGTAAAATGTAGTTCTTGTTAAACAATGAAAAAAAAATCAATTCAGGAATGTTTAAGGGCATATATAGGCTACCGCCTAGAGTTCAGAAATACTGTGTGAGAAATGCTATTTTAGTGTCAGATAGGAAATATCCAGCAAATGTGCTACAACATTGTGTTGCTGAGTTTGATTCAGGAGAACAGGGGCACATGAGGAACAAGAATAGACGAGAGTCAGATAGGGTGGGACACAGAAAGAGAGAGAGGGAACAATAGGGAGCAGGGCAACAGAAAGTCGCTCCATTTCCATCTGAAAGCAGATCTCCAGCTTGGGCTGCTGAGAATTGAAGGCGAAAATCATTTTCACTTCAGTGGCCGTCTCACGTTCTCAAGGAAAGTGGAGGTGGCATCAAAATGTCTACTTATGAAGAAAAGTAGCAGTACAAAACAAGACACAAAGTCTTATCTAACAATGATCAGTTTGTGAGATAAGATTTAAGATGGTGGTCTGATATACAGCTTCTCTTGAATGAATATTCAATACATGTTCAATACGTTAAGTTCAATCGACAGAATTTGTGGCAAAATGTTGATTACCACAACCAATCATTTTGACTAGCAAAAAAATCAACGTTACAGTGAGGCACTTACTATGGAAGTAATTGTGAGGCTTATAATTTTACATGAATCCTTCTGTTAAAACTGTATCGTTTGTGCTGTAAAGATGGGCTCATCATTTTTTAGGTGATTTTAAGCTTAGGCATGACACCATGGTAAGAAATGGTAAAACTGGATAATGCTGCATACAGAGGTTAATAAGTTTTTTTTCTGCTTACATCCTGTTAAGTATTTTAATGTTTACAGATTGCCACCATTCACATCAGCTGAGTAGGCTACATCACTGTAACCCAGATTTTTGCTTTTTTTTTTTTCTTTTAAAGAAAAGGAGGGACATATCAAAAATATTTTCTGCAGTAATCAATATTATGCTAAAAGTGATGTTGATTTATGTTAGGGCTGAAATATCCTTTTTTTTCCCACGTTTTATATTACATGTTAGCATATAAATTCAGCTTTATCATCTGATTCTAGTGTCCTAAAGTTAAAGTTCAGCCACATCTCACTAAGCACAAACAATCAAATTATTGTATAATGACCTAAAAACATAAACCATTAGAAGAGGTGGTGGGTGTGGGATGTGACCCAGATTTCTCCCCAGAACAAAAAGTCTGTTGGGTGTAGCTGCTGTTTCACACTTTAGGCCTATCAAACATCCATTTGTGGTTTCTGTTACGATGGTACAAAGTCGAGACATGAGAGAAGGAAGCTTTTCAAAAGCCTTTTATGCCTGAAGCATTTACGTAAGCTAATATTTCATACCCAGCTTTCTGAATAAAGTCATGTATCATGGATGTTTCTTCATTGCTCTGTTTTCCTGAGGGCTGTGTGGATCTCCAGCAGTTCAGTACTGCTCATGGGCTGCAGTGGTCTGCTGATGTCAAACGCCTGTTTGTTTATTCTGAGTCTGACAGGTGCCCTTTGTCATTAGATTAAAGACCTAATTAATTTGTCTCTACATGACTGCTGGTGCAATGTGATTTAGATTGTTTACACACTTTGTTTCTCATAGATTAATTATGCTGTATTTTGTGGTGTGGGGGTGGGGAGGAGTGTTCCAGAAGCCTCTCTCTGTGCTGCCTAAGAGAGCAACATGTTAATCAACTGAAGGCCCTGAAATAAGTCTCCTATGCTCGACAATACTGCATTTCATAGACTGAAAATACAGTAAACTCAGTGATAGTTAAATAGTGGTACAATTCATGATACTGAAAAATTAAAACACATTTTATAATGTAATTTTATTCCTGTGATGGCAAATCTGAATTTTCAGCAGCCATTCAGTGTCACATGATCCTTCAGAAATCGTTTATCCATGTCTTTGTCACCTCTGATCAATTAAACACATCCTCGCTGTGAAGTATTATTTAATAAAAAGTATTACACCAAACTTTTAAAAGGTAGTAAAGCTTGTAAAATCATCTTTAGGGGTAAGTGCAGAGTTTACTCAAATTTTTTCACTTCAGATAATCTCATAAATTTCTCTCTTACGCTATTAGAAATAAGTACTGTATAATATCAACACAGAATCATCAGACACAACCGCCCCAAGCAAAGTCTGCATGTGCAGCCAAGCATGCTGGAAAAAGAGAGTGACCTGACCCTAAATCCATCCGCAGAGGTTGAGAAGGTAATGGACAAAATAAGTGGTTTGAAATCTGTTGTTGTTTTAAGATTGTTAATGCTTGTTCAGACTTTTTGATACTGTTTCCTGCAGCTCTACTGACACTGTACTGAAATTCAATTTAAACTATGATAAAACATGTCATTAAGTGACTGTTAGATTGAGTGTTTTTGCACATATGTGCAATCTCAATAATGCTTCTTGATACTTGAATTGTGGTGACACAGGCCTGATGGGCATGGCTTGGGTTGTGGCTCTCATTCTGTTCTTCTCTCTCCCGTGAGAGGGAGGACACAGGCATTGATTTGCAGCCATTTACTGAGGGTTTCTTCTTTCTGTTGCCCTATTCCCTCAAGGAACCTGGAGATATCCACCCACAAACCCCTGCCCCTGGCACAGACACTCTCACCCATTATGTGTCTCTGTCCCCATCCCCCTCTCCAGGGAAATGTAAACAGCTTTCCCCTCCTCCGTAGATTTCTCACTCACATCTCACACTTTTCTTTCTTACAGACACCTCCAGTCTGAGCACAATTTACACATATATGTCCAGAGGTTTGCATTTGATTGACAGGAGGGTCACACTTGCTTCTCACACTGGGTTAAGATGGGCTGCTTAATATGCATTTTTATACACATACTAACCTATATATATATGTATGAAGTCAACCTTCAAAACAATACGATCCAACAGAAGCTGCAGCTGAGAAAACAGACCATCAGCATGTTCCACAGGTAGAGGAACACAAAACATTCACAAAATCTCAAGTAATATTTAGGTTTCTTCTGATTTGAACACATTTTGGCATTCAATTCTTTGTTCTGGCAACAGTTCTAGTTACAACATATATGCAGAATAGCTATGTGAGAGTGTGTGACAGCTTGTAGGACTGCAATGTGGAAACATTAAAATGGTTTGTTGAAATATTTTTAGCTTTTCCTTCTGACTCAACAGTTGCTTATTTTGTCACTATTTCTATCTTTGTTATAGGAAAGTCCTCAGTTTAATCATGTGCGACCAAGAAAGAATGTTAAAAATACATCTTGGCTGAAATAGTTTCCGACAGAAGGCTGCGAGAGATCTGTTTTTGCTGACCTCAAAAGTTCTGACCTGTTTCCATCTTTATGAAGGTGTGTTTAATCCTAATTGACTTGAATGTATATCATTGCATTTAAAATAGTATTCATTTTTGAGTCAATATTCCTCATGCCCACATCATGGATTCTGTTAAATATGTCATATACTGGGTACTCTTAATTCCCTAAAAACATAAAACACGGTACTGAACTGAGAAAGTTAGATGTTAGGAATGTTAGGTTAGTCTTTTTAAGACAAGACGAATGTAAAGATTGCATTGATGACCTCATTATGGCATCATCTTCTGCTGTCCATTTGGAGGTACTCAGGGAATTGCCTACTGTCTCCACAAAAGCCCCATGTGAAACCTGATCTTCATCAAAGTTTCATGTAGCCTACAGTGAGGCTCTTATCATCTCGCCTATCAAATCAAGACAAATGTCTCTTACCAACTACCCCCTCTAATTAGGAATAAATTATCTTAACAGATTTTTTTTCACAGTCTGTAACCACAAAAAGGCCTCATTAAACTTCTCTGTTTATTTAGTGTGACTTTGGTTTGATGTATGGATTTGATGAATAAAGACCAAATTCAAAAAAACAAACACACATAATATTACATAATTCTTTCCTGCTGATTTAAAATGTAGCCAAATTCCAAATTTCAGGTAAGACCACAACCTATTGCTATAATTGTGGCTGTACATGACCAGCCAGGTTTTTTAAATGGGGGTTTTTGTATAGACTGACCATCTCTTTCCTCTTGGGATGAAACCCTAGAGTTATATGGGATAGAAAGACATCATTGTCAGCATGTCTGGAAAGGGGGCATATTCTCTTAAGCTAATAGAACAAAGAGGGCATGGCTATCCAAAACACACACTGTTTGTACAAAAATTAGTAAGTTATATATATATATATATCTTATCTATATCTATATTTTGGATGTCCCAGAACTTTTTACAGCTAAACAAAGATAAGACAGAGATACTTGTTATCGGTAATGACGTGCAGAGAGGATCTATAGTTTCACATCTTGACTCTCTATCAATTAAAACCAGGCTAAGAACTTAGGAATTATATTTGATAGTGACCTCAGTTTTAAAAAACATATTAGTATTGTTACTAAAACAGCATATTATCACCTCAGAAATATTTCCAAAGTACGTGACATTCTCTCCCCTTCTGACAGTGAGAAACTTGTTCATGCATTTGTTACGTCTAGACTTGATTACTGCAACAGTGTTTTTGCTGGGTTACCAAAGAACTCTATTAAACACAAAGAGTTCAGAATGCAGCTGCACGAATGCTAACTCACGGTAAAAGTAGAAATCATATTACTCCAACACTTAGATCCCTTCACTGGCTGCCTGTTTCATTCAGAATTGAATTCAAGATCCTTTTATTAGTTTTTAAATGTCTTCATGGAACTGCCCCTATATATCTTTCTAATTTGTTAAATAAATATACTCCAGTGAGATCACTTCGAACATCAAACAGAAATTTATTGGTTGTACCTAAGACTCGGATAAAAACTGGGGAGTCAGCCTTTAGTTATTTTGGTCCCAAGCTATGGAACTCTCTTCCTGACAACCTATGAGCCACTGACTCATTGTGCACTTTTAAAAAGTATCTCAAAACACATTTGTTCACTAGGGCTTTTTCTTGACTTTTTTTTTTTAAAATTCTTTTATGTCATTTAATTGCTTATGTTTGTTCTTGTGTATATTGTCTATCCTGTAAAGCACTTTGTAAACACTGTTTTAAAAGGTGCTATATAAATAAAGTTTTACTTACTCATATCTATATATATAGAAAATCACAAATTGATGTAGATAAAATTGCAGGATAGTTTGTTCAATTCAAGTGTGCTGAAGGTAAAACACCCAAGCTAGTTCAGCTGAAAAGTGATCAGTCTGTTTCTTTATAGCCTCTTTCAATATTTACTGAAAGCTTGGTAGACTCAAAACTACCTCCCCTTTAACAGAGCCGAAAAGATTAGTCACACTTGCGAAATTTCCAATGAACCTATAACACATTAGTACAGAAGACAAAGTTATCACAATTTCTTCTGAAAACATAAATCTGAGATGAGAGATGTATCCATAGAGATTTATCCAGCTGAACTCACCTCAAATAACTTTTACCCTCACATCACCCTGATAAAGAAGATGAGATAAGGTGTTTGTTTAACACACATTTTAATTGAAAAATACTTCAGGATTCATCTCAACTTTGTAATACACTGACAGTCTAATATCTGATCTACAGTGTTGTACACTACTATCTTGATAAGAAAAAAAGTGCTTAGAGGTGGACTGTGTCACAGGCAATGCTTAGTCCATCACTTGTGTTCTTCAGAGTTCCTGTAAATCTAGACGTCTTCATGAGGCCTCATACTCACTCAGGCCCACTGAAGTTACAGTAATTTTGTAAATTACAAGGTCCTCAAACCCCAATTTCATTCTGGGATTTTGAAGCTACAGTTCTTGATAATGTTCTTAGAAGCTCACTCTATGTTCCATAAGAGTCCAAATAAGATATCAAGCATTCCATGAAATGTTACAGCGTTTGTCACAGTGCTTCAGTAGAGAACTCCTTCAAACGGATGATCAGGCTATGCAAATGAATGGCAGCTTAATCGGGACCAGCCCTTTTATATTAAACAAATCATTTCCATTTTTATTTTATTTTGGTTCACCTGCGCCATCACGATCACATGCAACATAAATCCAGCTCGACAACAAACCACCATTCAGATGAGTGTCAACAGTGCAACGTTGAAATGGCAAACCCAATGACTCAGGCAATCAGCAATGGAAAAAGGCAGGTGCAGGCTTTGTAGAGAGTTATCGCTTTTTCTTCTGTTTGAGGCTTTTTCGTCGTTTGACTATCATTTCGTACAGTTTGTCCATGCCTTCGTGAAGCCCCTCGCCGATGATGGCACAGGCCGGTTGGATGTGGTACGTAGTGGCAGGCGTGAGCTCCTGGAGCGCCAGCTGCTTCTCTATATCCGCCACAGACAGAGATTTTGGCAGGTCCTGTTTATTAGCTATGACCAGCAGCGGCGTTCCCTGGTTTTCAGCGAATTTGGTGACTTTATGCAGCTCCGTCTTGGCCTCCTCCAGTCGATCCACGTCTACAGAGTCCACCACATAAATAATGCCATCCGTGCACCTACTGTAAGATTTCCACAAGGGCCGGAGTTTCTCCTGCCCACCAACGTCCCAAAAATGACAGCTTATTCCTTTGGCCGTGCCGTTACTCAGCTTGATTTTTTCCGTGTTGAATCCTATTGTAGGCACAGTGTTGACAAACTCGTTGAATTTCAGTCTGTAAAGGACCGTGGTTTTCCCTGCGGAGTCCAAGCCAAGCATCACTATATGGAGAGACTGAAACGCAGATATGTTGGAGAAACTGTTCCCCATTTTGATCTCCTCGTTAGCAGGGGTAAAACCAATGCAGTCCCCTCGGCACCAGCGATTCGACCAGATTCAGACTGGATGTGATGAAGCGATCATTGCAGTGCTCGTGCTCGGTAAAGACTCCTCTATGAGCGGAGAGTCTCCGCAGTAACAGCTCACATCAACATTACCGCCGCAAACTGATGAAAATCCCTCCTGACGGCGCTCGTCCACATTAGCGATGAATGAATGTGATCAGAAATCTCTTCTAGGCATAAGATGAACGCGTCTACTCATGCGGTGATGGACACAAGCGAATGTAATGGTAATGAATGGAAGCCTGCAGTAGCTGCTCCTCACACTGTAGAAACTCCGCCCGCATTTCATGTGAAAACTGAAAAACAAACCCCTCTTATGGCAAGCCATGTATTCCTTAAACAGTTGCAAGTAGTCCAGACTATCTTTTTATTTTTCACTAATAAATATAGGGCCAATTATTACTTAAATATGAGATTTTATATATATATATATCCCGTAGGCAATTAATTTGTCCAGTTTAACATGTTAAAAATATTTAGCACAATTAACGCAGGGGCGGGGCTAGGTTTGTCCACCCCACTCACTACTGCCTCTGTCTCTTTTTCTTGAAAAGAAGTGCATTTTTTTAGTAGCAGAAACTTTACGACCACATTAAACCAGAGATGTTTCAGATACATACTCCAACTTCACTTCAGCGCCAGGCTCAAGTCAAATGAGTGCTGAAACGGTACTGTGCTCGTAACACATGATCTTCAATTGCACACACAAAGGCACCGGGACACGCTGTAGCCTGTATCATTTCATATCAAAGCACAAAATAAACTATGTGCATGCAGTGTCGTGGTCAGTTGCGTCATTAAGTTACCAAAAAGCCGATTAAGCTGCCTTAAAACTGTGCATGCATGTAATATATTACTTATATATGAGTCACATTTAAGAACATGTCTCTGAAATGTCTGTCCTGAAGCACCCCAGCACTGTCTCTCTCATCTAACACACCCGAATCAACTCGTCAACTCATTAGTAGAGACTTTAAGACCTGAAGTGGGTCTTAAAGAAATAGCAGCCAAATAACCTTTAACCAGCTGCTGTGAAGTCTGTTAATCAAAGAACAAAAGAAAAAGAAAAAAGGGGAAATCAATCACTTTCATAGCTTTAAGAATCTATATTTAATTTATAATTTAGTGTTTGATAATTTTATTTAATTTCTGTATATTTCTGCTGAAGGGCACAGGTAGCTAAATAAGACATTATTTATAATGGATTTATGTGAAGCAGGCCCAGCTCCAGAATCAAATCCCTGAGGGTGCTTCTTAAATTAGTGAGGGTGCTTTAATATATATATTAAATATATTTATTTTTTATAAATATATTTTATATATATATTTATAATCACTAAAAGCTGTGACTCAAAGCTGTGAGTTCATCGCAATCTCACAAAAATGATATAATCAATGAAGTTCTCTATGCTGCACAACGAATCTTGAACGCGAACTACGCTGCACAATGAGCACGTCTACACTTTATTATAATGAGCTATGATTCGTGATGAACACAATACACGAACAAAAACTCCAGCGATCCGGTGAGTAGATTCTAACTAAAACGCCTCTGATTCAAAAAGATCAACAGATATGCCTGTAATTCGCTTGCTCAACGCTGCA